>JAVTVY010053643.1:0-26123 GCA_036873755.1 Hanleya hanleyi
TGGAAAATTGAAAGCTTTACTGCTTAGTTTATATCGTTAAATAGGAAACATAAATTTCCAGACGGGTTGCTGAAATATTCTATCAAGTATTAACGCTTTATGACTACACATGGGTCTTTAAATTGATTCTGGGATGTTCTCTAACATGAAATAAAACCACCATGAAAATTATGGTCAAATAGGGTTTCAGTACGCCGGCATCGTTTTCCACCGCCCTTTTAATGTTTGCGTTTAATTTAGCATGAAAAATAGGATCAGTCACGCCTGTAGCATAAAATATATAGCCAAATTGACAACATCAGTCTGGCAGTGTATGCGAGAAGTAGCTTATAATAGCTAGACAACTTGCTGGCAGTATGAGATTCACTCCATCCGCAGCTAGATTCAATTGAACATTTGACTTTCTCTCTCCCTCGAGCCTGGCTTCATCTTTTCTGGTGAAGCCGTATCTATGGGTTAAATAGGAGTAAAGCTCCTCAAGATTCCAGTTAATCTATTGATGATGACGACAATCTCAAAGATGATAGTTTCACGGTCGTTACCTTCTGATGGTCTTTGATTACAGTGAGCAGTTTAGAGATTGTATCGGACAGGCATTAATCGACATTGACTGGTAACAATGCTTAATGGTGAATCCTGGCTTAACTTCGGAGGCTATCCGTCCCAAACAATTGAACCCTATTTTCGGATATTATAAACGGCCAATCCAAATCCGACTTCTGCCCTAAACTGCGAAAAGATAGACATATCAATAAGTTGTCCGGAATTTTCATTTTCGCGAGTCTGCTCCAACATGGGACGGCCTGCACCAAAATCATTAATCATCCACGAGATGAGGTGACCCTAATTTAAACCGCTAAATATGGAGTATCCTTGTGATGCACGCACTTCTGATTGGCGGAGATGCCAAGTGACACACACTGGCAGTCTGACGTCAGCGCCTGACCCCTTCGACCTCTGCTTTGAACTGACCAAAGAGAGGCACTTGATTGGCTGGTTGTGTACACGAAGTCATCAATGCATCAGTACGTTCGGCAAAGCCGTTTGCCAGGGCTCTCGACGGCAGAAGACAAAGGGGAAGAGAAGGGCCTGGTAGCGAGAGTGACGAGTATCATTCTGACTCAGAACTGCGTTCGTCAAATACAAGAGCTATATTCGACATTCAGTAGCCAGTCGTCATACATGAAGAAATTGCGGGACGGTAACCGAAATATCTCGGGTCTAGGGACCATCAGTTAAACACAACATTAAAATGGTGATGAAAAACGGTGCCGGGATACTGACAAGAAGTCATATGCCCCCATAGACTAATATACTGACTGCATATTTCTATAAACATCATAAGAATCAAAAGTGATTACTGTGATGATTTGTATCCCAGCCACGCTTTTATTGTAGTTGTTCATGTGTACATCTTGAATGACATGACCACACAGCCCCTAGCACCGGCATGAACGGTATTAGATACACATCATGACGCCATAAGTTTCGCATTAGGAAACGCTATCATTTGAACGAAGAATACACTTAATATATCCGTACCTAAGAAACAACAGCTTTCTACCAAAATGCTTAGTTTCAAATTATTTATGCCTGCCTCCACCGCCAAATGGAAAATTGAAAGCTTTACTGCTTAGTTTATATCGTTAAATAGGAAACATAAATTTCCAGACGGGTTGCTGAAATATTCTATCAAGTATTAACGCTTTATGACTACACATGGGTCTTTAAATTGATTCTGGGATGTTCTCTAACATGAAATAAAACCACCATGAAAATTATGGTCAAATAGGGTTTCAGTACGCCGGCATCGTTTTCCACCGCCCTTTTAATGTTTGCGTTTAATTTAGCATGAAAAATAGGATCAGTCACGCCTGTAGCATAAAATATATAGCCAAATTGACAACATCAGTCTGGCAGTGTATGCGAGAAGTAGCTTATAATAGCTAGACAACTTGCTGGCAGTATGAGATTCACTCCATCCGCAGCTAGATTCAATTGAACATTTGACTTTCTCTCTCCCTCGAGTCTGGCTTCATCTTTTCTGGTGAAGCCGTATCTATGGGTTAAATAGGAGTAAAGCTCCTCAAGATTCCAGTTAATCTATTGATGATGACGACAATCTCAAAGATGATAGTTTCACGGTCGTTACCTTCTGATGGTCTTTGATTACAGTGAGCAGTTTAGAGATTGTATCGGACAGGCATTAATCGACATTGACTGGTAACAATGCTTAATGGTGAATCCTGGCTTAACTTCGGAGGCTATCCAGGAGCATTCCATGGTTTTATTGCACGAGGATTCTGTTTGTGTTTTCTTCGATGATATGTAGCTTGATTCAAACGGTCTTGTTTCGATGTAGCCGCAATAGATTATAGGATGTGAGAATTGCAGTATCGAATATGTTTGCATAAGGCCCCATAAAAAAATGCCTTGTTGCCCATCACCGCCCGCCCCGATTTTTCCGCCCGCCCCGATTTATTTTTTATTTTTTATTTTTCCTCACCTGCCTTGTTGGTGTTTCTTTTTGTATGAAAATGAGGCTGAACTGACTCTGGTTTGCACCAGCGACTGTTATGGCGCGCTACGAATGCTTGTCAAGATTTTATACGCGACAATCTTACCTTGTGTGATTACCGGGGCTTGCCAGCAACTTGATGTTTCTTCTGTACGCCATTGGATGTCATGGTTATTAGATACTGTCCTGGATCGAGACTTCTTACTTGATTGTTTTGTGTGCGGAGATACTGAAGATGTTTACCTAGTCATCTTTTCCAAGACTGTGATAATAATTCTGTTACTTTTTGATCTGTAATTGGACCTCGCTGAAGGTCTTTCAGTGACAAGTATCTCATTTTCGTTCTGTTTGTGTATAAATTTCTAGTCGTTTGTAAATGTATAGTAGTAACACAGGAACACAACATCTGCAGCATTGTCACTGTATAAATGTATAGTTGATATTTAGTTTCCGTTGAATAACTTACGTTGTACTATTCCTCAGTGATATAGTTTCATGCCTAGTGGACTTTGTGGTATGACTGCCCAAGGTCATATTCATGATTGTCAATTCATGATTATCAATTCAAGATCGTCGTGTTCTCCATTTCGCGAGAATAGCTCAGTTTATTGTTTCCTACTGGAATAAAACACCCACAAATTTGTCTTTCAGATCACAATGATTCAGATTTTATCAATACCATCTTTTGAGTTCTGTCTACCTGCATAGGAATGGAGAGTTTGCGACTATACAAAATCAGAATGAGATGACCTAACATATAGCAGTATGCAGGAGGTGAGAATGGAAATACAAACGCCATGGGATTTCTGCCGATTTATCCAATGTATTTTTTCAATCTCTAGCAAGACCGTGTACAAAATGAAACTTTAAAATGAATTGTATATATACCATTTTATGACCAAATTAGACTATCGCTATCTTAATAGTGATCAGTGGATTCTTGAATGAACTGAATCATTCCTATGTCCTTCCGAAAATAAAAAATAAAAAATGAAAAAGGACCGCCCGTCCGACTTTTGGAAAAGTCAGTGATGGGAAACAAAGCATTTTTTATGGGGCCTAAGGGAACTATTACATCGTAGGTGGCCGTGTGCAAAAGAGGTGATAGCATATAAAGCATGATTGGTAAAGAAAGAGAGACCCGCCTGCTAGTTGGAAAAGCGGTGATGAATTCGTAATTAATATTTGAAAATGTCACAAACTCGAGTTTCTATTTTCAACGTTCTGTTGATATTTCTTTCAGTCCTTTTTTCAGATAGCACTCTGTGAGGACTTGTTAAAGATGGCCGCGCCCATGAGAATTTGGGTTTCTCTAATATTTGCAGCGATATGGTTCCATTCAATCAATGCAGGCGATGACAAATATTCGGGGTTTAATTATGGTATGGATTTACTACTGGCACGAATTCAGCAAAGTTGCTCATCGAGGTTGTGTTGTGTGTATTTAATCCATCTGGAGATAGGAGGAATATTAAGTTCATTGTAACCTCTAGCTTCCAACAGTTTCATTTAAAATTTAGCTGTTCATTAATCCAGCTGAAACAATTGGCCAAGGCAAAAACGACCACTGTAAGTATGTAGATCCTTGTGGTGAACTTGATCGGTTCGAATTCCATTAATGTAGCTTGACCAATAAGGTGATCTTCCATGGACCAGAACTGGCAGTATTAGGAAGAGTAGCCTCCATTTTTGTATACTCGCGCAAGAAACCGTTTTGTCTCAGCAAACGGCTATTTTATCCATGTCGTTCGTCTAGAGTTTTCATTCCTAATCACCAGTACACAACAATTGGCGACGAGGTGATTTGTCCTCTACGTCAGATACGTGTATATTTAAAATGGCTCAGATACTAGGAAATTCAGAGGTTTTCGACACGACCTACATTGTATTCAAAGGCTTTTGATAAGACCTATTTGGAACGTATTGAGCTATATTTTGCCGCCAATAAAAAGAAGGACAAGAAATTGGCCCCATTGTTACTCATTGTAAATGGAAGAGGGAGATTACTGTGAGATATGGATTACTCCGAAGTCTGGGGACTTCAGCTAAAATGCGAGTGCTGGGGAGAAGGAGAGGTCGGAGCACTTCCCTCTCCTACGAACACTCTACAATCACGCACGAAAAAACTTCCAAAGAAACCAAGGAACCAAGGCAGGAATGTCTGGATATGTTCAGTCTCCTTGGTTGCCATGAATGCCCAGACCAGCCTGACCGGCCATGAGAGTTTAGCTCAGTAGCTTTGTAAACTCATTTTAATATCCTTTCATACCTGGCCATGAGAAGAGACCATCTTGGATTATACTTGTCGACTTCATAAATGGAACAACGAAACGTCGCTCACCCCAATGACCCAAAGTATACAGAGATGTCTAGTTTTCACAGTCCAAAGTGTACAAGTAATTGGGTCAGAGCAGTACGTAGAGCAAACTACACAAATATGATGCCTAGTATAATGTACAGCTTTGTGCTGCCCCCAAATTTGAGTTTGCCAATTTGTTATACTTTGATTACCTTGAAATTTAGATAAATTAAACCCAACACAGCAAGGGTGGTGGAAAGAGATGCCGGAGTACTGAAAAGAAAGTCACATAACCCCAACGGTAAATATACTGCCTGCCTATTTATAAATAAACATCACAAGAACACTGTCTAATTACTAATTAATAAAAATTATTATTCTTTTATTTATTATTAAAATTACTATTAATTTAAATAAATCAATGTCTAATTCGAATTACTTCATTACTTTCAAATTGTTTTTGTTTTTTTCTAATCACTTCTTTTCAAATGTTCCCTATTCTGATAGATGCACAAACATGGGTACCTGTAGTAAGACGTAAATTTGATTCGTCTGGACCGTCCTTGACCGGTGGCATTCGAAGTACGTAATCAGGAACGAAATGGGAAAAGATTTTTCTTAATTTTGCCGATGTCTATTTTCCATTCTTTTGATTGTGGTCCGTTAAACTATAGACTGACTCAATCAAACGCTAAGGATCAAGTACTTTATGAGCGAAGGTTCAGTATACTAATTAGATGACCAAGTTTTCGGCATCAGGTCTGCATTTGGTCAGATGTGAAGTATTGACAATTTTATATAAGCCCAACAGCCCAGACTTGATGATTATGTCATGTGTGCATGAGTAGAAGACAGAGCGGCGAACTGTAAGAAATGAGAGGAGAAAATCTACGTTTGATTTTCATGGCTGACCTGTCTTCAAGAGATCGGGTCGTTTGATAGTTCGACGAAGAGACATTAACTTTGTTTATTGAATTATGCCAGTCTTTTGCGTGAATTTGTGGTCAGTGACTGTCGAAGAATAAAGTGACCTCCGTCTTTCAGCAACGGTGTGGATATGTACGTCAAAGGAAGACGAAATTCAATTATTGAAAGTACAAAATCTTACAATAGTTGAATAGTAGCAAAATGTGGCAAATTGGATTGCTAAAACGCATTGACTGTCATCATCATTTTATTGGCTCAGACTTCTACAAGCATGGAGCACATACATCTTAAAGAGTTACAAACATAACATGACGGCTAACCATTCTCACCTCACCTTGATTTAAACAGCTCTAGGCCCTGTTTAATAAACATAGACAGCTTATAGTTTATTTTTCTATTTGCATTTATTAACAGTACAAAATGATGATAAATATCCCGTGATCTTGTGTAATATTCGGGAATTAACTTATCTTTTACTGTTTTCAAAGCATCGCGTTCTATCAAAAAATGGAATTCACCCCCCACCTTAGTTTTATCACACAAAATACACAGTCGCATTTCCCGAGGTCGATTACTGTACCTCCCAGTTTCAATCGGTAAATTATGGCTAGATAATCTAAAACGAGACATACAAACCCTATACCTTAATGGTAGCTCGTTTAAATACCGCTCAAATCTAAAATCTGTTTTAAATAGCTTATACAAGTCACACTTTGTACTTTCAGATATAGTAGCGTGTCAATCTTGTTTAAACTGGTCACACAATCGTAATTTAACTGAATGGCTAACCCATTTAGAGTTAACTCTATCGTGATCGTACCATACATTTGTCATAAATCCCTCTCATGCAGGAGATAAATGGTTTGATACATCACGGAACTTAATTTATTTTCTTTACCATAAACTAACTTTAACCAGAAATTTATCATTCTTAAATGAATTATTACTCCAAGTGGGTATCTACCCAATTCACCATAAACCATAGCAGACATAGTGGTCATCTTCACACCCAGTATATGCTTACAAAAAGATAGATGTATTTTCTCGATGATGTCCAAATTAGAATATCCCCAAATTTCGCAGTTATGTAATAGAATAGGTAACACAAGGATATCAAACAAGTTAAGCTGCAGTGACAGTGGTAATCGGTGCGTTCTACATTTCCCAATCAGTGCATACATTGCCTTACGGCCTTGTTCTGCCAATTGTTTTACACATTGATTAAAATTACCATTAAAGGCGAGCCCAATCCCTAGATAGTTAAAGTAATCCACCATTTCCAGAGACTGCCCCGAGTAAATAAATTGAATATTTCTGCTATTAACTCGCCTCCTACTGAATATCACAACCTTTGTTTTAGGTATATTTACAACCAGCTTCCATTTTTTACAGTACTGTGAGTATTACAATTCGTCGTAATTCTTGGAAAATTTAATACGTTGGTTCGATCAGTCAGAGACGATGGGTTTCGCTGAAAGCGGCAATGGGTCTTGCTTTGTGTGATATATTATGCATATGCATGTTCGGTGTGTTGTACAATTAGGTATATCGGTGTGAGTGATCGGAAGTGAAATACTTCTTTCCTTGAGAAACGTTTGTGTGTGTTTAATAAATCACCCAAACTAAATGTTGTATAGGAATGAGTAGACTTTTTTGTAGATGGTGTAACTATGCTTAATTTCCTCACCAGAACCTGGTAACTGAAATATTTACATATGAAGTTTTCAGTTTCAGGTTTATTAGGAATCCATGTCAGTTATATTAACCGTTTTACAATGAAGCCAATAACATTAAAAATATAGCAAACAAAAAATATATACATGAAAAAATAATCACAGAATATAAATGTGCATATCACAGTTATATCACTTACGCTACAGTGGTTTTATCACAGACAATCATAGGTTTAAACAAACTTTGGTACCTGAGCCATTACAAATTTACGACACTTGAATTTAAGAGTGGTGTATGTTTTTGAGAACTGGATATCACCAGGCAGCTCATTCCATGCTCTGGTTGCATGAAATTTAAAAGAATTCTTGTGACATTTGCCCACATATACATTCGGTTTGGCACTGGCTCTTGTAAAATGCCGGGTCATATTTGTTAACAATGGAAAACGTTCTGTTAAATGTGAAGGCGCCAGGTTGTTCACAACTTTTAACATAAGTGTACATCTATTGAATATTATACGTTGATGTACACTTGAAAATTTGAGCTCAGAAAGCAAGTCATGAGCATGACTCCGGGGGTGACTGTCGAGAATAACACGCATTATCCTATTCTGGATTCGTTGTAGTCTGCGAATATGAGTGACAGGTATATGCCCCCATACATTAGAACAATAGTCGAGATGGGGCAATACGAGCGTGTGGTATAGGGTTTGACGCGTTTTGATAGAAATAAATGGCGAGACTTTCTTGAGAATGCCAGCAGCTCTATTTAGTTTTGATACAGACGAATTAAGATGATCTCTGAATTGCATGTTTTGGTCGACAGTAACCCCGAGATAGTTTATAGTCGTGGTTTGGGAAATGTTAGTTTCATCAACATCCAAGGACAGCGTACAATCTGTGACACTACTACGTTTTGCACTACTGCATATAATCATACGTTTGATTTTTTTTCGCATGAAGACTTAACTTGTTAGCTCTTAGCCAATCATAGACACAGGTCAATTCAGTTAAATATATATATATATGTTATTTTGATCTTCTTCTGCTGAAACTTCTTTCTCTGGTTTTTCCAAGATCCAAACACTCTGCGGGTATTGGAGACTCACCCTTTTCTCGCTTCCACCACTCAGTCACGTATGGTGTGAGTGCATGGCAGCTTAATTCCTTCCTGAATACTATCGTCTGGTCGGCCTACAAATTTCATCGGTTCTCCATATTTGGGTCCCTCAAAATTCGGGTGTGTTTTGGGGACCTTGTGGACAAAACCATGCTCCCCAGAATTCTGTCTTCGATTTTATTTTACCCAAAATTCAGACCGTACTGCGCTCTATTTTCGCTTTCTGTGTATAACCATTTTAACCAAAATGCAGATTGAGCTCAACTTGTGCAAATTTGTGCAGTCTGGATTTTGGACGTTCCTCTAACATCCACACTGGATTATAAGTATCTAGTTATTGTCACCTAGGACTCCGCTACTTTATGAAATCTTATACTACTAGAATCTCCAAAGTAAGCCTCGTCCGACACCATTAACGCATTTTGCTAATACCCCGAACAGCTCTTTAAAACTCGGTAGACCAAACTTAACTTACTGCAATGTCTCATTATATTTTCAATCTTTCTGTTAGGTTCAATGGAACGCTTATTTGTAAACCCACCATATATTATCCTGTTGGTTAATCAATCCATTATTTTATTTCTTTTCGTTTTTTCAGATCGATCGGGAAGAGCTGACATAACCCATTTAGTACTTTTGGGAACAGACTGGCGATGGTTATCACGGTCAATGTATTGATGACTGGACCGTGAAATTTATTGTTGAAACTGACCATATTTTTTGTAAAATTGACCATATCATTTTAACAGTGTAAATTAAACAGATGCTCTGTGGAGAGATTATGGAAACCCTCCTCGGTATTAACAATGATCTGCGACAGAAAATCTGCCATGAACACCATTGCTGACGACAACTGTGGCCCTGGAAGCGAAATGGCGTCTTATTGCCATCAGGCTATCTTGTCTACCACTAAGCTAAACGTTATTATTAATATCTTGATTTTACAGACAGTCATACAGTTTATAGTGGACTGGAGACAAGTCTTTCCGCTCAGTGGAAACCAGAGCTGCGTTATCCGGTTTACCTTCGCTTTGTTGAAACCTCTTTTGTGCATTCGTTTGCATTGATTCTTCATTTTTAGAATTTCTTTGAGAAGCGCCAGACAGAATTTAGTAGGTGACCATTTGTCATGGTGAATCAAGGCACTAAAGCTCACATCGCCGACCAAGGCAATTCAGTCTATAGGTGTCCAAGAGTTCAGTCTAGACATTTCGGTCATGATAAATGGCTATGGTTGTAAGAATGCTCCATCGAAGGCCGTTTCTCCTAATAAACCCCATTCTAATACATATTAAGCTGTCCTTCACTTCCAGCTTCAGAAATACAATATGGAAATTATGATACATTGAGATGTATTTTTGATTGTGTTTCCGCACAGGCTATGAGGGAATATATTGAGTTACGGATTTACCCAGGATTCCATATAATACAAATGTGAACGAATCCAGTTTATTTTGGTCGAATCCAAATTACGCCACCCAGGCTCGTTATGAATACCGGATCTGAAGCAGTCGTTTCCACTCCTATTCAGGTGCAATAGGGACGTCTCGAGAATCCTTACCGTACGATGCACGTACATGACATCTCATCACATGACATCGAGCCAAAGTTAGGGACGCGGCAGTGCAGTAAAACGTCATCAGATTTCAGTCCAATAATATACTAGTGCTCTTCAAAATATAACAAAACCGAGCATCTGTGAAAATCTTTTTGTTCCTAAGTTGAATAGGCCATTACAAACATAAGACCTCGTAGGCAAAAAACCTATAGTTATAAAATGATCCAATTATCAACTGGGCTACACTCCAAGTAAACATATTTAATGCACAAGCTTTTGTATGTCGCATAAAAAATGACTCCTTGTCTGACCGTGATAATAACGTCTTATTGGCAATGGCGTGGCTTAGCGCATCGTCCGTCTAAAGATCCCGATCCTGGGCGTTCATGTTCGTCCGATCTCTGGACGTCCATTGATCGTCCGATCTCTGGACGTTCATTGTTCGTCTGATCTGTGGACGTTCATGTTCGTCCGATCTCTGGACGTTCATTGTTCGTCTGATCTCTGGACGTTCATGTTCGTCCGATCTCTGGACGTTCATGTTCGTCCGATCTCTGGACGTTTATGTTCGTCCGATCTCTGGACGTTCATGTTCGTCCGATCTCTGGACGTTCATGTTCATCCGATCTCTGGACGTCCATTGATCATCCGATCTCTGGACGTCCATTGATCGTCCGATCTCTGGACGTTCATGTTTGTCCGATCTCTGACGTCCATTGATCGTCCGATCTCTGGACGTTCATTGTTCGTCTGATCTCTGGACATTCATGTTCGTCCGATCTCTGGACGTTCATGTTCGTTCGATCTCTGAACGTTTATGTTCGTTCGATCTCTGGACGTTTATGTTCGTTCGATCTCTGGACGTTCATGTTCGTCCGATCTCTGGACGTTCATGTTCGTCCGATCTCTGGACGTTCATGTTCGTCCGATCTCTGGACGTTCATGTTCCTCCGATCTCTGGACGTTCATGTTCGTCCGATCTCTGGACGTTCATGTTCGTCCGATCTCTGGACGTCCATTGATCGTCCGATCTCTGGACGTCCATTGATCGTCCGATCTCTGGGCGTTCATTGTTCGTCTGATCTCTGGACATTCATGTTCGTCCGATCTCTGGACGTTCATGTTCGTCCGATCTCTGGACGTTCATGTTCGTCCGATCTCTGGACGTTCATGTTCGTCCGATCTCTGGACGTTCATGTTCGTCCAATCTCTGGACGTTCATGTTCGTCCGATCTCTGGACGTTCATGTTTGTCTGATCTCTGGACGTTTATGTTCGTCTGATCTCTGGACGTTCATGTTCGTCCGATCTCTGGACGTTCATGTTCGTTCTATCTCTGGACGTTTATGTTCGTCTGATCTCTGGACGTTCATGTTCGTCCGATCTCTGGACGTTCATGTTCGTCCGATCTCTGGACGTTCATGTTCGTCCGATCCCTGGACGTCCATTGATCGTTCGATCTCTGGACGTTCATGTTCGTCCGATCTCTGGACGTTCATTGATCGTCCGATCTCTGGACGTTCATTGATCGTCCGATCTCTGGGCGTTCATTGTTCGTCTGATCTCTGGACATTCATGTTCGTCCGATCTCTGGACGTTCATGTTCGTCCGATCTCTGGACGTTCATGTTCGTCCGATCTCTGGACGTTCATGTTCGTCCGATCTCTGGACGTTCATGTTCGTCCGATCTCTGGACGTTCATGTTTGTCTGATCTCTGGACGTTTATGTTCGTCTGATCTCTGGACGTTCATGTTCGTCCGATCTCTGGACGTTCATGTTCGTTCTATCTCTGGACGTTTATGTTCGTCTGATCTCTGGACGTTCATGTTCGTCCGATCTCTGGACGTTCATGTTCGTCCGATCTCTGGACGTTCATGTTCGTCCGATCCCTGGACGTCCATTGATCGTTCGATCTCTGGACGTTCATGTTCGTCCGATCTCTGGACGTTCATTGATCGTCCGATATCTGGACGTCCATTGATCGTCCGATCTCTGGACGTTCATGTTTGTCCGATCTCTGGACTTCCATTGATCGTCCGATCTCTGGACGTTCATGTTTGTCCGATCTCTGGACGTCCATTGATCGTGCGATCTCTGGGCGTTCATTTTTGTCCGATCTCTGGACGTCCATTGATCGTCCGATCCCTGGACGTTCATGTTCGTCCGATCTCTGGACGTTTATGTTCGTCCGATCTCTGGACGTTCATGTTTGTCCGATCTCTGGACGTCCATTGATCGTCCGATCTCTGGACGTTCATGTTTGTCCGATCTCTGGACGTCCATTGATCGTCCGATCTCTGGACGTTCATGTTCGTCCGATCTCTGGACGTTTATGTTCGTCCGATCTCTGGACGTTCGTTTTCGACCGATCTCTGGACGTCCATTGATCGTCCGATCTCTGGACGTTCATGTTCGTCCGATCTCTGGACGTCCATTGATCGTCCGATCTCTGGACGTTCATTGTTCGTCTGATCTCTGGACGTTCATTGTTCGTCTGATCTCTGGACGTTCATTGTTCGTCCGATCTCTGGACGTTCATGTTCGTCCGATCTCTGGACGTTCATTGATCGTCCGATCTCTGGACGTTCATTGTTCGTCTGATCTCTGGACGTTCATGGTCGTCCGATCTCTGGACGTTCATTGTTCGTCCGATCTCTGGACGTTCATGTTCGTCCGATCTCTGGACGTTCATATTCGTCCGATCTCTGGACGTTTATGTTCGGCCGATCTCTGGACGTTCATGTTCGTCCGATCTCTGGACGTTCATGTTCATCCGATCTCTGGACGTTCATGCTCGTCCGATCTCTGGACGTTCATGTTCGTCTCGCCTGCTTTCCTGTTGTTCTATTTACCTTGTTCTATTTACCTTGTCCACTGCTGGTAGTCATTAGCTGATCAACTGCTTCAAGGTCGGAATAATTATTTAACGGTAGATCAGATTTTATTAAATTAATGATCTCACTCTTTCTAGAAAACTTGATGGACAAACGGCTCATGTCCAAAATTATTCTGGTTATTATGTATTTCTATGGCTGAAGAATATGTATTTATATGTAATTGAATATCATTCCTTTAAGGAAACACAAAGGATTAGTTACGGTAACGTATGAATAACTCCCTTACCTGTTATAGCCAAAACAAAATATTATTTTATGTAGTTCTGCATAGTTCCGTACAGACAAAATGCCAAAGTTTCATATTGTTAAGGTTCAGAGTCAAACGTGACGTAAAACAACTGACGTCAAAAATGACATTTGAAATTGGGCTTTCGTCTGTGTTTGGCTTTTTCGTATACATTAGAGCATCATAGGTTGAGCCGCTAAATCTAATGGCTTCAATTCTCTGATACACTTCTCTGAATACTATATGACAGACGGATAGGTCAAACTAGAGGGCATCAGGTATGCCGTGTTTAGTACAATCAATGTGACTTTGACTGACAGATTTAATATATTGGCGATCATATATCGACGATCACAGTGACTTGCGAGAGGTGCACAATAAACGGGTTACCGTGGATTATTTCCGGATCACACGATAGGTTCAGCGGTCAGTTAACCGTATGTCATTGTGTCCATAATATACCGTATTACGTACACCCAAAACATTTGAACCCTATTTTCGGATATTGTATAGGGCAATGCCTCGACTTTTGCCCCAGGCTGCGAAACGATAGACATACAAATAACTTGTCCGGCATTCTCATTTACGTGAGCCTGTTCCAACATGGGGCAGATCATGCAGGCGCCAACAGTATAGAGGATTGAACAATTTATGAAGAATCCATGTTGAAATCCACTTTTACTGACCATCGCAGATGCTAATGGCGGACAGCCCGTACAAAAATGATTAATTGTCCACGAGATGAGCTGACCTTCATTTAAACCGCCAAATATGAAGTGGCCTTTTGATGCACGTGCTTCTTATTGGCGGAGATGCCGAGTGACGCACACTGGCAGTCTGACGACAGCGCCTGGCCCCTTCGACCTCTGCTTTGAACATACAGAAAGTGAGGCACTTGATTGGCTGACTGTGTACACGAAGTCATCAATAGACCAGTACGTGTGGCAAAGCCGTTTACCAGGGTCCCCAACGGTAAAAGACAGAGGGGGAGAGAACGGTCTGGTAGCGAATTAGGTGACGAGTATCATTCTGACCCAGAACTGCGTTGGTCCAATACAAGAGCCATATTCGACAATCAGTAGCCAGCCGTTATACATGAAGAAATTGCGGGACCGTAACCGAAATATCTCGGGTCTAGTGACCATCAGTTAAACGCAACATTAAAATGGTGATGAAAAACGGTGCCGGAATACTGACAAGAAGTCATATAACCCCATAGACAAATATACTGACTGCATATTTCTATAAACATCACAAGAATCAAAAATGACCACTGTGATGATTTGTATCCCAGCTACGCTTTTATTGTAGTTGTTCGTGTGGACATCTTGAATGGCATGATCACACGGCCCCTAGCACCGGCTTGAGCGGTATTAGATACACATCATGACGCCATAAGTTTCGCATTAGGAAACGCTATCATTTGAACGAAAAATACTAACCAGCCCATCAATCTCACTTAATATATCCGTACCTGAGAAATAAAATGCTTACTTTCAAATTAGTTATGCCTCCACCGCCAACTGGAAAATTGAAAGCTTTACAGCTTAGTTTATATCGTTAAATAGGAAACCTAAATTTTCAGACAGGTTGCTGAAATACTCTATCAAGTATTAATGTTTTATGACAACACAGGAGTCTTCAAATTGATTCTGGGATGTTCTCTAACATAAAATAAAACCACCATGAATATTATGGTCAAATATAGGGTTTCAGTACGTCGGCATCGTTTTTCACCATCCTTTTATTGTTGTGTGTGATTTAGCCTGAAAAATAGGATCACTCCCGCCTGTAGCATGAAATATATAGCCAAATTGACAACATCAGTTTGGCAGTGTATGCGAGAAGTAGCTTATAGCTAGACAACTTGCTGGCAGTATGAGATTCACTCCATCCGCAGCTAGATTCAATTGAACATTTGACTTTCTCTCTCCCTCGAGTCTGGCTTCATCTTTTCCGGTGAAGCCGTATCTATGGGTTAAATAGGAGTAAAGCTCCTCAAGATTCCAGTTAATCTATTGATGATGACGACAATCTCAAAGATGATAGTTTCACGGTCGTTACCTTCTGATGGTCTTGATTACAGTGAGCAGTTTAGAGATTGTATCGGACAGCCATTAATCGACATTGACTGGTAACAATGCTTAATGGTGAATCCTGGCTTAACTTCGGAGGCTATCGCCATTAAACACCAAGGAGCATTCCATGGTTTTATTGCACGAGGATTCTCTTTGTGTTTTCTTCGATGATATGTAGCTTGATTCAAACGGCCTTGTTTCGATGTAGCCGCAATAGATTATAGGATGTGAGAATTGCAGAACGGTATATGTTTGCATAACGGAACTATTACGTCGTAGGTGGCATATAAAACATGATTGATAAATAAAGAGAAACCGGCCTGTTAGTTGGAAAACCGGTGATGAATTCGTAATTAATATTTGAAAATGTCACAAACTCGAGTTTCTATTTTCAACGTTCTGTTGAAATTTCTTTCAGTCCTCTTTTCGGATGGCACTCTATGAGGATTTGTTAAAGATGGCCGCGCGCATGAGAATTTGAGTTTCTCTAATATTTGCAGCGATATGGTTCCATTCAATGAAGACGATGGCAAATATTCGGGGTTTAATTATGGTATGAATTTACTACTGTCACGAATTCAGCAAAGCTGCTCCTCGAGGTTGTGATGTGTGTATTTAATCCATCTGCAGATAGCGCGAATATTCAGTTCATTGTAACCTCTAGCTTCCAACAGTTTCATTTAAAATTTAGCTGTTCATTAATCCAGCTGAGACAATTGGCCAAGGCAAAAACGACCACTGTAAGTATGTAGATCTTTGTGGTGAACTTGGTCCGTTCGAATTCCATTAATGTAGCTTGACCAATAAGGTGATCTTCCATGAACCAGAACTGGCAGTATCAGGAAGAGTAGCCTCCCTTTTTGCATACTCGCGCGAGAAACCGTTTTGTCCAAACTCCAAACAGCGCATGGCAGCTGAGCGACTATCGTCTGGCTACAAGCACTGCCCGCAGTCGAATGCTCTAGCACAGATCCGAAGACCAGGGAACACGTGGGTTTGTTAAGATGGGACTAATCATGCACATATGAACACTATTTTCCCTACGCAAATAGATTCGTTGCGAACGGCGAGAAAATCAAGAATCTAACTTCTTTTCCGGTGTAAGCTATCTATTTAAAAAACTCATTGCCTACAGCAAGCCGCTGTAAGCGGCTCACGTTTCTGTAACTTGACGGCCTTATCTAAACACATCTGTGATTGGTTGTTTCGGCCCCGGAAGCGAAAAATTGACCAATTAACGCTTCCGTGATATATGAATCACTGGGGCATTCCATTCAGGCTTGATTTAGCGGTTATGACGTCGGGAATTTCCAAATAACGACATGTCATGTGACAATTGAGAGGGAAACCCCAAACATGCCGGCTGTGATCGGCGGATGCTGTGTTTCTGTTTTCTCCTGACTAGACAACATACAAGTTCAAGAACGGTTTCCATCATCAGTTATTATTTGTACGAATCACCAAAGCATCAATGATTGTAAAAATATATAGATAGCCTCATGAAATGCGACAAATGAAAGGGGTTTTCCAAGCATGGCGTCACCATCCCGTGTGGGCGACGTAACTTCGTAAGTGGCCCGTGTTTTGTTTTTTTCGCCCGACTTGAAAAAAACAACAAACAATTCAAGAATGGTTTCCATCATTAGTTTTTATTTATATGAATCCCCAAAGCATAAGGATTGTAAAAATATATAGTTTACCCTACCTACGGTACCCATGGAAAATCTCAGAGCCATTATTATAACCATATGCGAGAATTTATATTTTTGCAAAATTTATTCCGTCCAAACGTGGATATTTATTCCGTAGGCAAAGAGTTAAATACTTTTGGGATATATTTGGTTGATGAAACAAAGGCTTTTAGCGGAAAGAAGGAAGGTATATATTGCGGAGTAATCTCAACGCTGAGAGCGTGTTAACGATATTTCCAATTGCGGGCAGTGCTTGTAGCCAGACGATAGTCGTTCAGCTGACATGCGCTGTTCGGAGTTTTCGTTTTGTCTCAGAAAACCGCTATTTTATCCACGTCGCTCGTCCTGAGTTTTCATTCCTACACAACAATTGACGACGAGGTGATTTGCGCTCTACGTCAGGTATCTATATGTGCATGTATATTTAAAATGGCTGAGATACTAGGAAATTCAAAGGTTTTCGACACGACCTATCCAAAGGTTTTCGACAAGACCTATTTGGAACATATTGGACAATATTTTGCCGCCAATGAAAAGAAGGACAATACATTGGTCCCATTGTTTCTTAGTGTAAATGGGAGAGGGAGATTACAGGGAGATATGGATTACTCATGCAGAAATCTATGGCCTCCAGTTAAAATGTGTATAGGGGGAAACGAGACGTCTGAGCACTTCCCCGGTCTATGCACATTCTACAATCAGGCTCGAGAAAACCTCCAAAGAAACCTAGGAGCCAAGGCATGTGTGTCAAGATACGTTCAGTTTCCATGAATGTCAAGACCAGTCTGACTGATGAAGAGAGTTTAGCTGGTTATCATTCTAAACCCATTTTATTATCCTTTCATACCTAGCCCTGAGGAGAGACCATCTTGGATTATTACTTGTCGAATACATAAACGAAACAACGAAACATCGCTCACCTCAGTGAGCCACAGTTCAGTCTTGATTGTCAAAGTACAGAGATGTCTGGTATACATAGTCTGAATAGAACAAGTAATTCGACTGGAGCAGTACATAGGGCAAACTGCACAAATATGACGCAAAGTTACAGGTACAGCTTGGCACTGCCCCCAAATATGCCAAAACTCGGTCTGTATCTCATGCCATAAAAGAAGCATAGGAGATTAGCATGACCGATGGCTTGAGACCCACATAATTGAGCCAGTTGACCACAGTGAAACAGTAAATCGTGCCAGTTCTCAGAAAGAATTAATCAGTGGAGGTGTGTCGAAATCTTGAAATCTCCATGAACCTATTGTTGAAAGTCGAGCAGTACAACCAGGACAGAGGTCAATCCGAAAATCTAATAAAATCGCCAAGGATGAGTTTGTCAAGTTGTTAGTCTACCTTGAAATTTAGATAAACACTGTCTAATTACTAATTAATCAGAACTTAATTATTATTAATTTATTTATTTATTGTTATTAATTATTATAATTATTCTTACTGTTTTATTCTAATTACTTTCACAGCTTTCCTCTTTCCTGTTAATATTCTAATTACCTGTCCCTATCTTGTTAGATGCGCAAGAACATGAGCAGTACACGTAAAATTGTATTCGTCTGGAGCCTCCTTAAACGGTGGCATTTGGAGTATGCAATCAGCAACGAAATTAGAGAAGATTTTTTCTTAATTCTGTTGATGTCTCTTTTCCCTTCGTTTCGTTATGGTCCGTTAAACAATAGACTGACCCAATCAAACGCAAAGTTTAACGCGGATCAAGTACTTTATGAGCGAAGGTTCAGTATACTGATTAGATGACAAAATTTTCGACATCAGGTCTGCATTTGGTCAGATGTAAAGTATTGACGATCTTATGTAAGCCCAACCGTCCAGACTCGATGATTATGTCTTGTGTGCAGGAGTAAACGACAGAGTGGTGAACTAAGAAACAAATGAACGAGAGGTGAAATCTACTTTTGATTTTCATGGCTGACCTGTCTTCCAGAGATGGGGTCAATAGATCGTTCGACGAAGAGATATTAATTTTGTTCATTGAATTATGCCAGTCTTCTGCTTAAATTTGTGGTCAGTGACTGACGAATAACAAAGTGACAACAATGTGGATGTGTACGTCAAATGGGACGAAATCCAGTTATCGAAAGTACATATGTTACAACAGTTGAATAGCTGACTGTTGATTATGGCAAAGTAGATTGCTCAGAGTTGACTGAGTATTACAAGTTGCCGTAATTCTTGGAAAATTTAATACTTATATCGGCAAAATTCCACAAAATCGCAATTTGTTGGTTCGATCAGTCAAAAACGATAGTTTTCGCAAAAAGCGGCAATGGGTCATGCTTTATGTAGTATTTTATGCATGTGTGGGTGGGCTCTACAATTTGGTATATCGGTGTTAGTGATCGGAAGTGAATACCTCTTTCCCCGAGAAACCTTTGTTTGTTTAATAAATCACCCAAACTAAATGTTGTATAGGAATGAGTAGACTTTTTTTTGTAGATGGTGTAACTATGCTTAATTTCCTCACCAGAACCTGGTAACTGAAATATTTACATATCAATATGAATCTTTTTCTGCTGAAACTTCTTTCTATGGTTTTCCCAAGATACAAACACTCTGTGAGTACTGAAGGCTCAACCTTTTCTCGCTTCCATCACTCAGTCACGTACTGTTCGAGTGCATGGCAGTTTAATTCCCTTCTGAATAGTATCGTCCGGTTGGCCTACAAGTTTCATCGGGTCTCTATATTTGACTCCTTTTATATTCGGGTGTTTGGGGGCCTTCGTTGTTAATGTTACCATTTTGTTGTGGCGAATAAATAACGACCCACGTTTAAATTATAACCTCCGAGGGTGTATTGGGCCCAGTCAAACTACTAGATCACATTGGAGTAGTTATTTTAGTGACCATAGATTGTGAATATTGATATGAAATGCACAACGGTTCTGTGAACTTGCAATAGTTGCTAACCATGCGTTGAATGCTCGTAGAGTATTACCCGTAAGTCGAAGAGTCCAGACGGGGTAATCGTATTCCATTGGTCAGTAAAAATAATTGAACTCGTCTGCAAACTTGTCCTTCAATTAAGCAATGTAATACAGTCATTTTCCCCAGGGATTAGACTGTAGAAAGAGTTCACTCCCTTCAGTCTCTGACTTGGTCTGTACTTAGAGCGAAGACTTTTCACGAGGTTTTCGTGATAGCGGTTAATAAATGGATTTAATGTATCACACGCCAGACACCAGATCCGATATTTTCCGCATTACAAGAGCCCGATCCAGGCTATGTTCGCAAAACATCTGATTCAAATGAAAAATACTACATACAGTATATCTTATTATTGTTAGTATTGTAACGGGCTACACCCGTATTTTTTTGACATTCATTAAACAATAAGCAGATTATTATAATTGGATTGGAGACTGCCATTGCACATCGATTTGTTTGATTGAAGGTTTTCGTCGTTGAGTTGACACTTGTTGTTGTTGTTGTAAATTGGTTTGTTACGTGGTGATGAATATTTACCTCCCGAGCCTGCAATTTTGTATAAATCTTACGCAGCAAACCTCTCTGGATGTTGAAGGAAATGCCTTGATGACGGATCGTTCATACCTCCATGGAAATTATCTATTTTATTGCTCGAAAGTTGCACAACTTTCCGTCAAAGATTTCGCCATCTCGCCCAGCTGAAAGCGAGTTGTCAAGCTAGCACGTGCGCTTTTGGAGGCGCGACGACGAATATGCATTTGATTGGCTGATGCTCGGCGGTCGAAGGTCACGCCAGCAAGCTATAAATAGCGAGTCAAACCACAACCTCGCCACCAGGGGTCGCTCTCCGCTGGACAATTGGCCGCTCCGATGAACCCCTGGGACGACGCTCACTGAAAATTGGTCCCATAATACATTGAAAAATTCGTTCGCGTGTCCTCTTCCGGTTCCATTGGAACGTATCCAATTCTTTATGAAACGTCAGTCATGAGTCACTTGCATGGCCAGCCTGTCATAACGTCATGACGTCAGAATAGAAAATGTTTCGCAAGAATGTATGAAGAGTTCTGGTAGGTTACGTCATCTTTCAGACGCGCTCGTAACATCCATGACGTCGGGACGTCGGCTTAATCTCCACAGATACGCTCTCGTTATGTTCTACATTCTAGGGTTTTGTGTGCTATCCAATGACCGATCGTACTGCTGAGCGCCGTCCCAGAGCCTAGTAGGGAGGACAGGACCGGATGGCTCTGGTTTCGAGATTGGTCAAACCAAGGCTCGCTGGCTCATTTCCTAAAATGATGCCCGTGGACGAAGTTGTTCCCGATATTTTCCTCTTCGATGAGAGATGGGGGAGATGACCGATCTTATTGAATGATAAATGCCACCGGCGATGATTGATGTAACTGAACAGTAGTTGTACTATCCGCCACCGAGCCGATACCAACACGTGTTCATTGTTTACACAACATCGTCCGGTCAAGGCTGTTGTTCAGATGCCGATTTCTGATGACGGGACGACCTCAGATGGAGAAGAACATATAATTGAATTACTTTTATTTTGGAACCTGGAAATTAGAGGACTCTAAGAGGGATTTCACCACACAAGGCTTGGACTACACCAGATCCGGTGGTAGGTTACATCTGGCTAGTATTTTCCCCACCGAGTACGGTGGTTGAGAACTTTACTTCGACCAGTTGACCTATCACCACCAGATTCGGTGGTAATTCACACACATACAAGGAAAACTCACCTTTACACCAGATCCGGTGGTAGGACACATCTGGCTAGTATTTTCCCCACCGAGTACGGTGGTTGAGAACTTTACTTCGACCAGTTGACCTATCACCACCAGATTCGGTGGTAATACACACACATACAAGGAAAACTCACCTTTACACCAGATCCGGTGGTAGAATACATCTGGCTAGTATTTTCCCCACCGAGTACAGTGGTTGAGAACTTTACTTCGACCAGTTGACCTATCACCACCAGATTCGGTGGTAATATACTCACAGTTATAACTCACCATTACACCAGATCCGGTGGTAGGTTACATCTGGCTAGTATTTTCCCCACCGAGTACGGTGGTTGAGAACTTTACTTCGACCAGTTGACCTATCACCACCAGATTCGGTGGTAATTCCCACACTCTCAGGCATAACTCATCATACACCAGATCCGGTGGTGCTATAACTGACAATTCTGGGACGAGATGAATGGACTACCCTGGACCATTGATACAGTGAGAAGACGCAAAGTGACAATATTAACAAAGTCATACATCCGTTTTACTGTGTATTTATTTATCGGTATGGAGAATAAAATCGTTCCCGTTATATTTTAACCTGAATACAATCTCTGTTTTCTATGAGTCTGTGTTTTGCATGCTTATCACTGTCTGGTACGAATCCGGTCGATGGTTTACAGAGTACCTAACTCTGATGTGATATTCTACCTCATCCGAATTATACCGCCTCCGAAGAGTATAATTGCAGCACTAGTGAGATACACTGGGTGCATGGGGTAGACTGTTACATTTTGGTGGCAGCGGTAAAGGATACTAGTACTAGAGACTGCAGTACTGTTACATTTTGGCGGTAACGGATATTTTAGACAGTACCAGTGTTACATTGTGTGCAACAATACCGGATAAAATTATTACCAAGACAGTGATATCAGGTTGAACACACCAGACTCTACCAGAGATTTATTCTCCATACTTGGAAATGGATGATTCAAATACTGTGACATTCAAGTCAGGAGACTTGGGTGGTGAAATCCCTGAAGATCGTGGTGATACAGCCTTTGGCCCTCAACTGGAAAATATTGGCATGATCAATGATCCTGATAGTGAAACTAGAATAAAAGAAGCTGTTTTGAATGAAATTGTGGATTTGATTGGACAATGGATGAATCAGATGACTGATTATCAGATCTCTATCCGGGATGAAATAAATCAGCTTAAACTTTCTTTTGAGAAAATGCTGGGAGACATATTGAGTGAAACTATCCGACAGATGTCTAAACTTCAGAAGCAAGTTACAGAACTACAGATACAAATGCAGAAGCAGATCTGTCTTATTTCGGAGAAAATAAGCTGTGTTGAAAATGAAAGATTGAGCTTGATTGACGAGGCTGAATGTTTGGCGAAGGCGAGTGATGCGCTTTTGGTGTCGTCAAATAAAAACACAAATGACCCGAGACAACACTCTGATGCCATACACTTAACACCACAGATCAGGAAACAACCTATACAGGAGGTTGCAAAATCAAAATCATATCTGGGGCACCTTAAAGACAACGATATTGTGGTTGCTGATCCAAAATCTGAAAATACACAAGTTTATGATGATGATATTGAATCGAAACATGAAGCTGGGCAGAATTCACCCTGGCTGGAACTTGAAGATAAAAATAAACGAGAACAACAATTGGGAAATGACTTTATAGGAACAATTCCGGAGGCATCTGTGGAGAATGACAGAATTGGACATATCTCTACCGGTCATGGACCAACAACGTGGGATGGATGTGAAATCAAGGGTGGAGAACCAATGAAGTTTGCAGTTGCTGATTGCATTGGACGAATTTCAGGTATCTCCATTGCGTGACGGGTGTAAATATTGTTTAGTTACCGCAACAGATGATGTTATACCCTTTGATGATTATGTTGGAATTTTCCTTCGTATTACTTGTTGAAAACTGTACATGAAGATATTACTGAAGTCTTGTTACTTGTATGAATCTACTAGGATGTAAAATGAGCCTGCATTGAAGAAGATTTCCTCCTGTCACCTGGACATATTTGAAATCGTGAATACTGTATACCGTTGGCTAAAGATGGGTGAATTACCTTGTTTTCCACCTGTGCGTAGGAAACGACATTGGTATTCAGATGATGATGCTCTGAGAAATGTAAATGGAAGATGAATGGAATGGATATTTTTGAGGAAAATACTGAGGTATTGAATTTGAAGGTACAAATTTTAATTCCAGAGATGATGAAATCCTCTGAGATAATGAAGCAGTTCCTGAATATATATAATATTGCTCAGCTGAGAATAGTGGACGGGGAAGTTGCAGAACAATTTGATTGAATTTGTTAGCCTATAATCACTCCTGGTAAGACTGCACAACGTGCATCTGTCAGATCCCAGTATTAGTGGTAATCTGATTCAGGTTGATGAGATGTATTAGGCACTGCAATACTTTGAGGAAACTGCATATCTCTCGTAGTGCTGATCACTAGATGTTACAAGGAAGATAACACTAGATGCAGCACAGAGAGCATTCCTGGTGTCACACCCAAGAGCCTTGGCCATGGCAGGGTGATAGAATTACCAGATGACTTTATGTTCGATGTATGGTACCTGAAAGGACTGAAACAAAAGTTTCAAATTATGCATGAACTTTCACAGATGATGGAAAGGGTGCATGGATTGCTACATGTTGAGAACACATGAAACTAGCAAGTGACAAGAAGAAAGGTTGGAGATATACACATGTAGTATGGCAACACATATCTGCTGGCAGAGAAGTGTTAAGCCAAGAACTGCAATGACACTGGAAGGAAACTATGTGATGACACGAAGTCAGTAACATATATACTGTGTTCAGCTAATACCTAAACCACAACACTGTGCGGTACATGGACCGAACCCATAGTCTTGGTTTAGAGTGGAATCTACCAAATCACGGTGGTAATTACTACGATGTGTGCCCACTCCTGGTGATACTGTATCCAGAGAAGAGTGAACAGGAGTTAAGGACCGATGGATAATGCAAAATCACAGTGGCTTTATATGGAGACTGATTATGAAACTGTCAGCAAACATAGGACCAGGTCAGTTAGAGAGGGCAGGAATGGTGGTGAAAGAGCAAAATAAACTTGGTATTCACCCATATATCAAACTACTGATGACGGCTCCCAAAAGGGCAACGTAAACCAACTCAGTACTTAGGAGAACAGAGAATTTGACTACTTCTAGAAGAGAAGTTGACTTGAACAGGAAGATGGTCATGAGTTTGATGACAGCTATGTATGCATACCAGAACTTAGCAGATGAAGAACAGAAAATGACACACAGTGCATTACTCTGGTCCAATGTATTGTCAATTCCATGAATTCAGTACTGCTTATACAATGAGGTATAACGCTATGATCTCTGCATACATGAACTAAATTTGGTAATGGAATCCACATTTAGCCACATGCTATACTATAGGATGGAGAATCCTGCGGAGAAATTGAGTAATTGATTGTCATCGATTTAATGAATGTTTTTGCCAAAGCTGAATTTGGAGACCAAATTTTATGGAGGTGGGGGCAATGTAACGGGCTACACCCGTATTTTTTTGACATTCATTAAACAATAAGCAGATTATTATAATTGGATTGGAGACTGCCATTGCACATCGATTTGTTTGATTGAAGGTTTTCGTCGTTGAGTTGACACTTGTTGTTGTTGTAAATTGGTTTGTTACGTGGTGGTGAATATTTACCTCCCGAGCCTGCAATTTTGTATAAATCTTACGCAGCAAACCTCTCTGGATGTTGAAGGAAATGCCTTGATGACGGATCGTTCATACCTTCATGGAAATTATCTATTTTATTGCTCGAAAGTTGCACAACTTTCCGTCAAAGATTTCGCCATCTCGCCCAGCTGAAAGCGAGTTGTCAAGCTAGCACGTGCGCTTTTGGAGGCGCGACGACGAATATGCATTTGATTGGCTGATGCTCGGCGGTCGAAGGTCACGCCAGCAAGCTATAAATAGCGAGTCAAACCAAGGCTCGCTGGCTCATTTCCTAAAATGATGCCCGTGGACGAAGTTGTTCCCGATATTTTCCTCTTCGATGAGAGATGGGGGAGATGACCGATCTTATTGAATGATAAATGCCACCGGCGATGATTGATGTAACTGAACAGTAGTTGTACTATCCGCCACCGAGCCGATACCAACACGTGTTCATTGTTTACACAACATCGTCCGGTCAAGGCTGTTGTTCAGATGCCGATTTCTGATGACGGGACGACCTCAGATGGAGAAGAACATATAATTGAATTACTTTTATTTTGGAACCTGGAAATTAGAGGACTCTAAGAGGGATTTCACCACACAAGGCTTGGACTACACCAGATCCGGTGGTAGGTTACATCTGGCTAGTATTTTCCCCACCGAGTA
>JAVTVY010053644.1:0-25031 GCA_036873755.1 Hanleya hanleyi
GGGAACAACTTTGCTGACATACCGGTAGAGGGCGGAGTGCAGAGGGGGTCAGATTTATCCTGCAGCCATACGATAGCTTGCGACGCTACGAATATATACATTTTGATACATTTGTATTATGACGTTCTCTTGTGACGTTTGTTATTTGGACCACCAACAATGGTATCGCGAGTGGCGTCATCACAATATGGATTGTTGCAACGTCATAGCGAATGATCGACGTCACAGAAGAACATACCAGATTCTTCAATTCATTTGGACTAGAAATATATATCTTACATCATACAACAAGAGCGCCTCGTGTGTCTGTCATTATGTTGGGATAGTCACTCTGCAGTACATCTGTTTTAATTTCATTTTGGCCGCCCATTTATCGAACTGGAAACCGTTTTGCGTCAATTTCCTTTGATCCAACATGTTAACAATCTTCGATCTGACCCCCAAGCAGTCACGCCCTTTGTACATCCGTGACCGTCGGTAATATGACCCCACAGACAAATATACTGACTGCATATTTCTAAAAATATCCCAAGTGATCCCTATGATGATTTGTATCCCAGCCACGCTTCTTATTGTAAACGTTCATGTGGACATCTTGAATGACATGACATTCCGGTCCCTATCACCGGCTTGAACTTTATTAGATATATATATATTTCAGAGCGATGCTGTAATAGCCCTATCAAGTCATCTGTTTGGAAATGATAAATTATATGACCACCTGATGGAAAAAACGGCCAACTGGTCGATGGAGTATTCATAGAATGCAAGTTCGTATTCAGAACAAATACCTATGAGGCCCGACGCCGACCAAGCGCGTCATTCTCCGCCATGTTTAAAAGTCACAAAACTACAATCACACTGATTTGTACAGAGGGCAAACGTCCACCAGCAGAATGTCACCATATACAGGTAACAATTAAGCGCAACATTAACAGGGTGGTGGAAATCGATGCCGGAGTACTGACAGAAAGTTATAGGACCCCACAGGCAAAAAACTGACTGCATATTTCTAAAAACTTCAGAAAATCGAAAGTGATCCCTGTGATGATTTGTATCCCAGCCACGCTCTTATGGTAGATGTTCATGTGGTCTTCTAGGATGACACGACTACACGGCCCCGAGTGCCGGCTTGAGTGGTATTAGATGCAAATATGTCAGAGCGATGATGTAATAGCCCCATCTTTTACTGGGTTGGATGCTGCCAGCTTCAAAATCTAGGATGGAATCGAGTTTTCTCAACTAAGCGATAGTGACATATGTTACGACAGGTGCAAAATAAAGCACCTTTGAACACATAAAACTTGTATATAGCTACCATCAAATATAAAGCAATGATGCTTCACCATGCTTTGCTGATGAAAAAAGTGTGATTTACAAAATTCGTCCATTTCGAGGCTGATTATATCTTTAACATCCACATGTATGCAATCAATTAAATACAACCCAGCTCACCCCTTTGCTTGGCAATGATCTTTTTATCTTCGTTCTTCTGTCGTTTTAAATCTTTGATTTCGTTCTCCAATGTTTCTCTCCTTTGAAGAAGTTCTCTATATACAGGGATAAGCTTGCCTTGCTCATCTGTAAAGGGCAATGATAGTGGTATCAACGAAAACATATTTGCTTTCCCGTTCAATCATATATAAAAGGATTTCTGTTTAAAGATTATAGTTGACCCTCGTGTACGTTAGCCTATCAATTGGCAGGTTAGACAAGCTAGAACAATTGGCATCTTTTGGAAATAATTACTACAAGGGGGACAATGGTGACAGCGGTATTACACTACCAGAGATTTCAAATGCTACACATGGACATGGGTTCACAATGAACGAAATCGACTCCATGGAAATAAAAAATCTTAGAACGTTGGATGAAATTTTGAACATACTTTGGTCTTCCTACCCACCAGACAGACGAACAAAATTTGGTTCCACAAAAACATGCTTTCCATTCGTTATTACCATGGTTACATGTATGGAACCGTGCATCGATTAAATTTTATGACAAACGAATCGACACGAAGTTCTATATTCATCGAAAGTTTCAAAGAATGTGACTTTCGTGAAGATAAGGACCATTCACCCTCCTACGAATTCTTCATATATAGTACAATGTGCGACAAAGAAATGTCTCTAGACTTATGTATCAATCCAACATTATACCGGTATAGGTTTTGTTCTTTTCTTCCAGATCACGAGTTTTCCTTTCGTTCGATGCATTAGTTTCGTTCAGCTGTTGATTGGTCCGATGACTGAATTGTAACTCAACCGATTTTGTAGACAGTTCCTGTTGTAATTTTGTGATTGTTTCTGAAATGACAAAATTTCATACTGTTCAACGATGAAACGACATTTGGTGGAAATATCGGTACCAGAATGGTACTGAGAATTGAAGAGAAAAGATAGCCATATTTAAAGAAATGACTTCTATAGCATAAAATAATCTTGTTTAGTCGAACTTTGTTAACATCCACATTAGAGTAAATCATGGCACAAAGTTCAGTAAACAGGACATTATTTGGAGTTTAGTGAATTTTAAAAAAAACTCACAAGTTCACTTTTATTCCTGCCGTATGGAAGATGTTTTCCGATGCAACAGCGATTTTCGGACGACTGCATTAGTTTCTATTGAACATTTCAATTACTGGTGTCAGATCCGACGTCCTTTACTCATTCGTCGTCCACGAAATACTTTTCGCGTCCAATAATTGAAAAGTTGTTTGCCCACGACACAATTCATGATTCCCAAATATGTACAAAACGAAAATTTTAAGAAATAAAAGATGGTTTTCTGTCAGAGAGAAGCGGACAATAGTTTTCCAATGATAACAGTAAGATATCCTAATGTTATTTACGTAATCCTTATCACTCATCAGTATTCTTTATCCAAATGAATTTCAAAAATCGTTTTCTAGGATATCACCCTTTGTTCGTGATTGTTCATTGGAACACCATGGAGATGTAATACGCACGACGGTTGAGGTGATAGTTATTAATTAGAATTACTTGACATTGACATTGATTTTAATACTGACAGATTCCTAATTAAACGGTATTACAAATGTGGTCAAGGACCCATCAAAATCAGCCAAAGGCTTCATAAAAATATCCAATAACGAGCTCCATCAAGAACGCTGGTTTTATGAACGATTTTTGGATGAAGATGGTTGCTTTGTTGCTTGTTGCATCTGATTGCATATCCCAAGTTCGCAAGAGAGTGTTTTCATTTGCCGAATAAAAATTAAAATGTGGATAATTCTACGATAGTATAAATCCTTAACCTTTCAGCTGGATCTTCTCCCGAGTTGACGTCGCCACGGACTCTTCCAGACACGCCGCTTTCTGCTCGAATGCCTTCGCCCTTTCAAAGGCCACCACATTCGAGGAAATATGTTCTGGTAAACGCAAAATATAGAATTGGTTCCCATCTTAAATATAGACTCTATCGCCATTTTTTTTTTTTTGCAATTGCGCAGCGAGGTCACGAAAGGTCAGGTTGAAGTGGGTCATATGTCGGGAAAAGTACTTTTTTGTGGAACTAAATTGTGTTCAGGGTAAATAAATATCTGGAGCCGCTCTTTAGCCCATCTGGCGGTGGTCCATGAGATTTTTTAATGATGTTACGTACAGTTGCACAAAAATATCAACTGTTTTCCAACACTCGGCCTATCTCTCCAACTTTAAAAACTTCCGATTTGGTAGAAACAGGAAGTTCAATAGAGCTGCGCAGTTGCAAAAAATTGAAATGGCGATAGAGTCCATTGTCCGAAATTATAGATCTTCGAGATAAAACATTTGTCGCTGTTGTTGTTGGCATTCGAATTTCGTCATAGTGATACATTTTATGCGATTCTGGTAGCGTGCATTTGAAAGCGTAGCCACTAGTTTAATCCAAGGAAAATAAATATATCCTTACAAACTGGATACATAGATTTCGGGCCAGGTACTAACTTTTTTTTATAATATCTGGATTATAATTTGTCAACATGTTTTTCTAATCAATAAAACACCCACAAATCCCATGAAAACTCACTTGATAAAGCATCAATTGCCGTGTTTCTCGTTTGTATCGTGATATAACTGGCATCAAGCTGTCCAACAATCGCTCTGCTTTCCTCGGTGAGATTGGTTACTTGTGCTACATGCAGTTAAATGAAAATAAAATTACATATGAATGTCAGTCATTCTAGCATTCCGGTATTGAAATAATTGTACTAGCAATCCCACAGAAACAAGCGTTGCAACAGATTTATCCAGCTACAAGTCAGTCAATACTGATCCGTCATCCATTATAGAATTTCCTCGTTCGTAATCTAAAGTCTTATTTCTTATAACAGCATTAGCACCAAATCCCCCCACCCCCCGCCAAAAAAATAGTATACATAAACAACTCTCAACAACTCCCAATGACGCCGAAAAGACACCATGATGTTCCACATATCAAATCCGTATCGCTGATCAATACACCTACACCATATAATTTTCTTTAAAAAAAATCATTAGCACAAATAATACACTTGAAGTCCAGGCCTCTCACTTAGATTAGGACATAGGCATATGACGGCTAGGGACCGTATGAACCTTTGTATTTCAAGGTCCTCACAGTGTTCATTTGAACAGTCACAATCAAAGCGTGACTGAGATACATCATACCCTAGATAACGACTTTACAACGTATATCATATGGATTAAAAATACTGAGCAGCGATACGGATTTGATATTTTTGGGACATCATGATGTCGTGCTGGCATCACTGAAAACTGTTGACAGCTTCTGTCTTGTAGGAAATTAGCCTTCGTCATTTACAGGTAAAATAAATGCATCATCCATGAGACAGAAAACACGAGCGTTTCTCCACACGATGATCCGCCATTTGCCGTGAACAAGCTGTTTACCGATTTGCGTCATGCACCTCGGCAAGCACTGTTTTCGCAGTCCTGTCGGACCATTGTGAAGATGAGCATCCAATGGGAGAGCTGCACAATACGACCACGAGATAAACCGATAGTGAAAGTTCTGTCAGTTTATTGTTTAAATGGGTCAAAATCGAGGAAGAGGAAGTGACAATCACGGAATGTGATTGAATGAATGATATTGTGCCAGTCCCTCATTTCCCATTTCACTATAATGACTCTCCGCGATAAGATACTCATTTAATAGCTCCGATATATATTGTCTTGCAATGAATGTTTGGAGTGGGTGAGCTTTGGGTGTCCACTCTGTGGTACTTACTTTTCAATTCCGATATATTTTCTCGCAAACTCTGCTCCGAGTCGGTGAGCTCGACAATCCTCTCTTGATTGGCTGAAACCAATAAAACATGCTAATCGTTACACCTATCACAAATACTTTCAGTTACATTCCCCAAAAATACAAATTTAACTCTCCGTTCGTATAGTACAGACATAGCCCCCCTTGTTTTCTTGAGACTGACACTAAATCATGTCTCATTATATGACACTTCGTTGTGGATAAGAGTACTTAGAATATATTGTGTGTGAAGAATAGAGACGCTAGATTCTCAATGCCTGTGGAATCAAGTCGAATTGAATTTGCTATATTTGTTGTTTACAAAATCTTGTTTTGTCTACAAAATCACTTTAACTTCCACAATGTCGCATTTTAAAACAGGTAAACTCTAAATCTAGGGAATAATGAACCTTAATAGCTGGCTCCATCGTGGTATTATGAAATAGTGATATTATCTTTGTTGTTAAGTTTACAAAATGGGCTTCATGAATTCAAGACATAATAGCTCTTCTGCAGTCAATCGTTTTTTTTAAGCACAGCATATCACGTTGGATACCCCGATTTTCGTCAGATCACCGAAGTTAAGCAACGTTGAGCTCGGTCAATACTTGGATGGGTTACCGGGTGCTGTACTGGATGGGCTGATCAGTGTCCAGGATAATAGGGACTGTGGACACTCTCGTGTTGTGGCACATGTAGGCACCGTCGTGTTTGACTTAAAACTCGTTTTTTTTAATTGAGATACACGTAGGAGTACTTCACACGTATTCAATAGAAACGATGACGGATGGTATCCAACGATTGCGCTATACATTTCAGATACAAAATTATGACAGACCTGCTTCTTGTACTACTAAGTTCTCTAGTTCATCTTGTTGGCGATTGATTTGTTCCTGGAGTTCTTCATTGTCCTGAATTTGGCAACATTTCTCTTCATTCAAGCCTGAAATTAAATCATTGAGTTCATACTTTAGGGTAAATCGGTATATCGCAAGAATGACATTACCAAGTGATAAAGAACCGAAATTGTAACAATATTCTGGAAAAGACTACACTACAGACTACACGACGAACAAATGGCTTGTGGTTAAAACTTTGGTAAATTTATTTACTCACTTGAAATTGTCTGTTGTCCATCCAGGATCACACCGTTTAACCGAGAAAGCTGGCCTGAAATACAGAGCAATATTATAGCATACACAGCCAAATTCTCACTTCACGGAACTGCGTGTTGACCCTTTTTCTCATTAATGTTCAGTTTGTTTATTGTTCAGTCACAAACTGAACAGTAACGATACTGACCGGCTAGTGTATATAAGCAGTTACTGTTGATTTCTCAAGAAACAAACTGAACAGTACTGCATAGTAACATGTCGGTACTGATCTCTTACTGCGCTGTTCGCAACTGCCCGGCAACTGGAGAGTACTGTGCAATACTTGTTCGGAACGGTACAGAAAACACCTGATTAACCTTGTTAGCCCATCAGTAGTGTACGGTTGACAACTAATTGTTACACAATAACTACACAGCTCTGCACAGTCACAAAGTGAAGAGTACGGGCCAATCAGTGTATCGCGAATGGATAATAATTCCTTTTGAGTGTAGAGTACATGGACATGTGTATTGACAGATGAGTAAGACTATCGACAACCTTGTTGACAGAAACTCTATGGGCCCCGATATCTGGCTTTGTAGGAGTTATTATCCTGTGGTTATTTAGGAAGCAAAATGAAATTTAATACTCCACAACGAATTGACTTCTCTAAAAGTGGATCTTAACTGATTGCGATCCATTCTTGTCACTTCTGAAAACATTCGACCTAACATGGTGATTAGTTTCTCAGATATTCAATTCTAAGAATTCTAGTTGAAATTAAACTAGAAAATATATTATTTTAGAGAGATTAATATCCAATGGGTGTTATGACAAGCGTCTCACACATATTCGTGAACCTATACAACGGAGAATATAGTACTAGTGTAGAGCTAGGCAGTGCACGAAACGTGGAGTTTATACTTGCGTATTTTTCTCATTCAATCATTCAAGTAATCAGACATATAATTTAGGTTTATCACTGAAGCTACAGACCGTCCTTAATCGGATGATTTAATAGTCAACAATACACAAGAAAATCCGACTTTTAATACTAGAGCAATAGGTAAACAATGTACAGATCGTTCACAGACGAGTGGATGATGCATATACGGACCTTCTAGAAATTCCTTCTCCAAACTCCTCTGCTGAACATTTGATTCAAGTTCCTCGATCTTTTTCTGGGAATCTACAAAACAATACAACGACGAATGGATATAAAAAGAATTCATAAATAGAGATTGATAACCTTCATTTAGAACCTGTCTTTGCCAATTCGAGTGTTATTCAACATGTACGTTCTCATTGTCATCACCGATTACTGTTGCACTTATGAAAACAGACCAAGGCAATGCGGAATCGGTTGTATTCGCCGAAATCGCATTCTCCATGTCACCGTTGTGTTTCATTCATCCATGACGTCACCAACACTGGTTTACGGAAATTTAAGGCGCATCTATCATTTGGGCAGAACTTGGTTGATATGTTGTTTCGCGTTTTTAGGCGAGACGGCATGTATAACGATCCAGAGTGGTGAATTATATTACCTTTCAGTCCTTTGGTTAAAGTACTTTCGCGTCTTTCTTTCTCTTGTGAGAGATCTTTAATCATGTTCTTCGTCGTCACCACATTGGACTCGAGTTCTAATAAAAATATACGTGAAACAGTATATTATATCAGTTACATCAGAATTTTTGTTATGCATATTCTATGGTTTGTTATTCTTATAAAAGCTGAAATTCTTGGTATATATCATCGGGAGATAAACTCCTCAGTGATATGATGGAATTGGTTTGAATTGGATTACTTACATGTTACGAAGAGCACTGATCGCGCAAAGTGACTTTACCAACAGAAACGTGAAATGTCATGGAAAACTGAAATTTCTCCCCTTGTTCAACAAACTAGCTTTCGTTTAATCGTTCTCATAAGAAGGAAGTATGCGATCATGAAATCGGAAAAGGTAAAATGGACCAATACTTGCTGGTGAATGTCTTTTTGAACGCATAGACCTATCAGCATTGTTATTATATCAATATATTGTTATTACGTTCATAGATATGAGTGGTTAAAGATGTCTATCTGGCTAACTAATGTTAGCTTGATGTCTCAGACAATGCGGTGTTAAATACGTACAATTTTCGTGTCATCAAGTGGATAGCGTTTTCTTAATGTTATGATGGTAGAAAGTGCCAGAAACTTCCGTGTCAATAATAGAAAACTATTTCGAATGACAGTTAGCACCAATTTCAAATGTGTATGAAATAAAAATGATAAAAGCACAAGATGGTTTCCCACAAGAGAGAAGCGGTCAACAGTTTTGAATGATGCCAGTAAGACATGCTGATGTTTCTGTTATTAATTGCCGGAAATGCTTGAATCTCGACTTCTTGAAGTGGATTTTTACAGCCTAAATTGACCAAAAGAAAGCTGGCACTAGGAGTTCCCGCATATGGTGGTGAAATGTCTACTGCAAAGACGGTTATTTTGGGAATAAACCCAATAGATAAATTGAAATTTTCACTATGTTGACATTTCCGGACTTGGATCAGTGACGTACGTATGAAGTTTGTATGAATGTAGTACATTACCTTTCACCTGTTTGTGGGCCTTATCTCTTTCGTCTTTGAGATCTGGTAGAATGAAAAGTAAACCACATTGGCATTGCAATTACCATTGAATATAAAACTTATATCCTCGCCTAATAAAACATATTTGATCTGAAATTGATATCATAATTATATACGTTAGAAGTATTTTACGATCAGAAATATTTGGAATGGAACGGGTAAAACGTAGATTTCAATGACTCATATATGCGGTTAAGTTTGAGTCCCCAATATCTACCGGAACTATACTTAGAAATGATCCATGGAAGCAATGGATTCACTGACAAGCGGTCACCTAAATTAAAGGTGAATATATGCATCATCCCTTCTGTCTATCAAAACAGACGACTCAGCCTAAAGATATTTCCCAAGAAAAATCTTCGCCCATGTGGATCATTTTTTCTTAGTACCCTTACAAAATTGTGTTGATGTGAATCTACGGGCTGGCCATTTACAGAGGAAGTTTTCACAAGCACATGGATTATTATTATGTAATACTTCATACGAGACGTACTAACATACCAGATATCATCTTAAGGCCTTTCAGTCTCATTTGCTCCTGTTCATCTGTAGAAGACAAAATATATAGCTGTTCATATATAACTTCGTTATAATGAAATAGGAAGATGTTAACAAATGTAAAAGGATTCTCTCTTATCTATGTTGTCCTCATGACAAGAGAGGTGATCTCTAATTGCGAATCCAGAGAAAATTTAGAAAAACGGCATCGACAATTTTGTATAATTAGGAAATCTTCAAGATCTTTACTCGGGGCTATTCTCTCAACCTCGTTCGTACAAATCGAACAATAACACCCCAGGGAATTTATGTCCATTGTGTTAATGTCTCTGCCATGTAAGCCGAGAACAGTAACAGTAACGCAATGTAAAAGGCTCAAAATGACTTCCAGAGAAAGACACATTGCTAAGGAAATATCTAGCCTTTTGCCAGTGGTTGTCCAATAGGAAACTATACCAACCAATTTACCTTTCATATGCTGGATGAGATTATCTCTTTCGGCTACTGTATCAGTTAGTTTAGACACCTCGGCGTTGAGATCTGAAATTGTGTAATATATCAGAGTTACATATTGTAGGTTTAGGTTCTGATCATACTGACGGGCACTCAGTACACACGAGCAATACACGAGCATTGATCGCAGATCTGAATACGCATGTTTTGGGTTCAGCCCAGTGTCAAAGAAACTCTGTGCGGGGAGATTAATTTAGCGTATTGGTTTTGGTAGGGCCAGACTGTCAGTCAGAGATATCAAAATGTATGATCCTGTATTACTGGTTTCAATTATGTGGCGAAAATGTACTGGATTTGGACCAGTGTGCATTTATCTTTCACCATAATCTTAATTTAGCGTAATAGTTCATAATTATGAACAACGGAAAAGTTTATTATGCACCACTTCCAAAAGGCAGTCCGGCCCATTTGCGTACACTTCGCCATCCATAAGATGGCTTGCGAATCGTGTGTCTCCATTATCGCGGAGCGATATCCAGTACTTTACCGGATTCTGTTCGGCCTTCATCCGGCGGAGAACAGACCCGAGAAATCTGATAAATTACAGGTTTTCATACCACTTTTGAAACAGATATTGCCTGGGCTTACAAAATATATAGGTATGTATAACTTTCGTATCATCCAAAAGGTGTGGTGGATCTGAAATTTTGAACAAGTAGTTCACCACATGACTCGAAAATGGCGAGTTACGTTGGGGTTACGTCGGTAGACTTTAGCTGATTGGCTGACGAAGTGACGTGGTATTGATTTATGGAAATTCCCTCCGGCAGTTGCCGAAAGTAGGCTGAACATGGATACACACGATCCCAGGGTCAGTCTTACCGCGTATAGATGACCGAGATGGTTACAGGTTGCAGTGCGGCCCTACCATAGGTCACGTGAGATGACTATTTGTCACTTCATATATGGAGAGTTCCACTATTTTCACCATCTATAAACTTGAGTATTGTGATGTGTGATAAAGATGGTGACATATGTCCTTGATGAATTGGATGCATGATCGGATATCGGAAACAATCACAAATAGGAGATTAACGTTGAAAATATAAAAGGTGGATTGAAATGAATTGGAATGCTGTGTAAATGAATGTCGTATTTAGAAGTTTCCTTGCGAGATATATCACCACATTGAGTTATCAAACGGGCCAATTGCTATCATGCTAAATAGAATGCAACATTAATATACTTAAAGTGGAATATCATAAGTACAACGTGAGTACATCAGTTGCTTAATGTGACAAAAACACCAGCTGAGTATTTGAAATCATAGGAAGTGGTACTACATCAACACATTGGGTGCGCTGACAATGGGAAAGGATAACTGGTTTGCTGGTACGATGGTTAGAAACTATTCTGTGATATCAGACTTGAGACATATTATAAATACTGGATGAAAAAATGTTATAAAATCATACCTGGAAGAGATTGAATCGATTTCAGTTGGTTTTGTATTCCGTCCTTCAGCTCATTGCAATACTGCAGAACATCTGGAGAAATAGAATGACATATCGATGCTAAATTCTACTATCAACTCATATCTTATGGACAGCAGTAATACTATATAACAGTATTATATCTCAGTATTCTCCCCATATATGGGTACTATTTTTTTTTTAAGTTCTTATGTATTATTACATACATTTCAACATCATATATATGTTGTAGAAAATCAGTGCTGGGGCAGTCATGTAAGAACATAAAACATTGAATGAACTTACTCGGCAACGAGTTGATCTCATTCATTTTCGATTGCAGATTTTCATATACTTTTCTGTGTTCTGTAGATAACAACTGTTGAGGATCTGCAAAACAATCAGATTGGGAGAGCATAGAACTTTACTCCTGTTGGAACAGAAACCTGCACTGACATTTCGCTTCTTTTGATTTCCAATTAGTCTGGCTATTGAAGAACGAGTTTACACACAGTTATCATAATCTGTTAAATAATCAGTTTGAAATTAGTCTGGCTATTGAAGAACGAGTTTACACACAGTTATCATAATTTGTTAAATAATCAGTTTGAAATTAGTGACCCAACTATTCCGATTGAAAATCAATCTAGTAGATGGAAAATTCCAGTGTATTAGGTTCTATTAGATTAAATTGTTAACATACATTAGATTCATTGAATATAGAGACAAGATCTAATACGTACAAAATAAGGTGTCAATCTTTCGGTTCGACTGATATTATTTTTAATGCATTAAATTGAAAAAAGAACAGAATGAATCTAATGTAGACTGACAAATCAATCTAATAGACCCCAATGAACCGTGATTGATTTTCAATCGGAACAGATTGATCACTAATTTCAATCTAATTATTTAAGGAAGTAGATCAATGTGAATTTATTTCCAAGGCGTCCGCTCAATCCTCATTAAATCTTTTAACCCTTTGAGGGAATTACCACATTGTAGTCACATATTACTACATCATGTTAAATGCCTACTTTGACCATTGCCAGTGTGACGGCTAAGAATGTGCGGTGGCTAAAAGTGTCCGGCTCCTATCTTCTAACTCCGTTAGGAGGACATAGTTTCTCCACACTTGAAACTAAGGAAAGAAGCTTATCCCTAAAGAAAAGGATACGAGATGAAACATTGATCCCGAGGACATTCTTAGCCATCACAACTGCATATAAAATCATTGATTAGGTTGTACCCTCTGCACAGACGCCTAGGATTGTCCGCTCATTTCAGGCATGTGAACTATTCTTCTTTCAATAACGACCCTCTCGTCTTACTAAATCCTGGCTTGAACGTATTCCCACAACAGAGGCAATGAGGACGTATACAAACTGTGCATATGGTTACCAATAAATTCTATGATGAAAGTTACAGAAATTATTTCCTCTTAACTTTCAACTGTCACTCACCTTTAACAAAGTCCAGCTCCGTAGCCTTTTCTCCCAGTTGACTTTTTAACGAATTTAACTGCGTTTGATATTCTACAAATATATGTTACATTTAGATACTTCCCAATAAGATATCACAACAAGAGATGGGGATATATTTATTGTAATGAGCCCAGATTATTTTTTATGACAAATTTGTACGTACTCGAATGTTGAAAATGTTCTCATCATCATAACCCACATTTCCGAAGACGTTGTATGGAACCTTTGCATAATATAATCAAGCTGAAACATTGTGAAAAGCATACGGTATTTATAGTACTATAGCTAACATATCTTAGATACTCATGTAGTTGGATGTTTGAACGGCAGTTATTCATCATCCGATTTAGTCTTCATTTTTTATACTTTATTTAACACAAACATTGAATACATATTCACAACAGAATAGATTGTTAACACCTACCCATTTCCCTCTCTTGAAGTTCATAGTTTAAAGATTCTATCTTTTCTTGGTGGTCTGAAAAGTATGATTAGATATTATTAAAACGAGGTCATGATAATAAAGTCAACCTTCACAGGTGCTTTCTGAACCGTTCTGAACACAACATCGCACCAGCAGTAGATGCCTCTGGGAGGCTTCGTACGAAAGAGATGTGGATGTCTATCAGCGTTTGGTTATGATAAATATAATTATTGAGTATAAGCCACATCGTAATCCCCAAAATACCGCATATTACCGCATATTCATGCCAGGCGCAAGACTGAAGGGCAGGTTCACGCACATGCGTTTCTTTCACGAGAGCTAGCAACGCCAGGGTATTTTGTCTGAGTGCCTGTTCAACAGTTCAAATAAATTCGCACAATAAATGTTGTTAGAATAATTTTAGCATTTTAGCGCAAGATGGCGGCGTTGCTGGCGCTCGTGAAAAATTCCCGCATATATGCTTGAACCTGCAGTTCAGTCTCGCCTGGAATGCATATCGCGGTAATATGCGGTACGATGTGGCTTATTGACAGCTTCAGCTGACGGATTTGCGATAATGGACTTTTATAAATTATTCACGGATAGAAGCTCCGATCACCCATTTAAGGAGCCCTTACATATCCTGAAAACAATTGTGCTGGACAACATTGTCCCTGTTCACTCCCTTGGAGTGAAATATCAGAACTGGAAGAGCAAAAAATACCTTCTTTATCCCTCTGAAGTTGATTTTCCAATAGCTTTGCTTCATCAAGATCTACGGAAACACAAAATGTGATATTTGGAAAACACAGGTGCGTGCATTCTATAATGTGAAAATAATACTTTCCACAAATAATCTAGTATATTTCTGATGAAATGTTTGAAAATATGAAGAAGGATGACCATTGATATGTAAGTATAGCTTTATATATGTTCTATGGGTTCAGAGCAACACACTGACAATCTCTTAGCAGGGAGACACTTTAGGAGCACTTTATTGGATGTCTCATGGTTTTGGTACTCTCGAAGCATTGTTTTTTCTTGAAGGACTAGTCCAAAAGTCCAATATGTCCAACTCTAAGCCCAATTAGTCCAGGGTCTATCCAAATATTCCGAGAATTGTGCTAGACACACTCTAGATAGGCAATATGTAGTCAACATGGTCAACAGATAGTTTCCAAATGTTTAGTCATTTTCAAGTTAACACGCATGTTGATGGATCCCAAGGGTATTACCAATATATAATCATATATAACACAAACAAAAATAAATAATTTTCGTTACCACATACCTTTTCTCTTTTCTAGAAGTTGGTTTTCCATGGTTTTCAAGGATAAAGCGTAGCCTGTAAGAAAACAATTATTGATATATTCCCACAATTGGACTTGTGCTAGCCAAGCTGAGTTCGTCCCATTCGAATCTAATGGAGATCACATTGAAGAATTGACTTAATAATTTTAAGCTTCTTTGGTTGACCCAGGAAATACATTTATTTTACAAAGTTTGAAGGTAATGGCAAGATCAGCTATTTTATGATATATTTTTCGTTTGTCTCTAACATGTTTATATGCAATAATATTCATAGAAAGCTTAGTTTGTCTTTCATATTTTCTCATCTTCTTCCTTGAAACGAATCAAAGAAACAAGTGTGAAAAACAGTATCTCGATGCCATCTTTTACCGCTGGACCGCTTCTCTCTTGCAAGAAACTTTTTTTCATTTTATTCCTGTTTGAAATTGGTGCTGTCTACTAGAAAATGTTTTCGATAATGATGCGGAACTTTTCTTGTGGACTACGACTGAGTAGTGAATGTCAGATATGATGTCTATATCCCCTACCTGCCACTAGTTACCTTTACATGTCTTTCGTGTATTAACATATAAGGACATTTATCAAACAAACTAGATATATTTTGCTGTCACATACCTCTTTCCTTGTCTGCGAACTGATTTTTCAGGCATTTCATCTTCTGTTCCCATCCTGGATGAAAAAATATTGATAAATTTTAACACTCAAAGTTTATTTATTCTATCCCATTTTGTTGCGATCCCATTTGATCCAAAATCCAAGTCGAATGACGATTATATTGAACTATTGGTTAATTCGTCATGATTTTTTAACAATATTATATTTGCCGCACACAAAGGCAGTTTCGCTGCATTTATTTATATATATATATGCTAATATGCTAATCTATTATCTCTCGAGCATAATAATGTTTTATGTTTATTTTGGAAGAGCGCAATCCTACTGAGTTGATTGCTTTCAGTGGGCAATCGCCAGCAACATTATTTTTTATGCACGAGATTTCACTGATTCGGAGCTGCTTCACTATACTATCGTGTAAATCTCGCAACGCACGTATAGTTGTTCGATGCCACTTGTCAGTTACTCCAATAATGTGCTTGGGTACGATTCTACTTACAATTAGATGGGGGGGGGGGGAGAAGATTATTTATTTCTGCTGTGTTTTCTAGCTAAAATCAACTCGACGAACTGTTCCGTGTTCGGTTCTTTGCAGCGCGACTGAGAGAACGGGGCGACCTCTGTTGTAATTATCTACCTTTAGTGTATATTCCATGGGGGTGGAATATGCAGTTTTGTTATATCTCACTACAATTTATATAGGGAGACACTCTAATAAATATAATAATAACATATAATTATAGAAGATAGTCCGTCATATCTTTTTCATTCTTTTGAAGTTGATCTTCCAAATATTTTGTTTTCTCCTTGTAATCTGTGGATATGCAACGGGTATATCACCGCGTTTACAAGATACAGGTATCTGGCAATACAGGGTTCCAAATTCTACTCTATAAACTTGGGAACTGAAGAGGACAGTACTTCACAAATCCGATTACAATCTTCAAATAATTTATTTGTGATTTTTTCGTGATCACTTTCGGCTCAACAATATATATTTTGTGGGGTCAATGGATGACTGTTTTGCAGTGTGGGTGAGTTGAGTTATTGGAATCCAAAGTCAAATATAAAGAGCTGTGTTAAAGTGGAGTCAGAAAACATAGTATGTAGAGAAAACTCAAGATTGAAAATATCAAATATAATTCTTATTTGAATTATTAGATTAATAAAAGCAGGGATCCCACATCTGTTTTCAAAAGATGTACAAGAATTGACTTGTATAGCATTCCATGCGCTAGTTTAATAAATTCTACGAGAGACGTTCTGGTATACATCGTATTTTACACTAGCTCTATGTATTCTTACGACACTACTTCAATAGTATCCCTCAGATGGTTGGGTACCATCTTATATACAAGTTTCTACATGATGACACTCTGCTAAAACATAAGCACCCATATAAGCTGTAATGGATTTAACAATCAACTTTCAGGGAATACCTATATTATTCACATAATCTCATGTTTAGTTTAGCTTGCAAATGCCAATCGAAGTGTATATACTTTCATTGGGAAAGTTTGAATTATACACAAAATGAGAAAAATAAATGGGCCCGTCCGTCTTTCTCGTTCCATTGACCTTTACACAGATAAATTATGGAGCTTCGGTGTTATCATAACAAATATATGAACAAACATTGCATCTCAATCCTGGACATTCACTAAATGCTTACCATCCTTCTGTGCGATTTCGACATCAAGTTTCTTCTGGAGCTGTTCATTTTGTATTTTGTTGTCTGTGAACAGGGAAATATTATCAAATTAACAAATCAACAAATATATTTAAGCTGATTTTGTCCCTTCAGTTTGATTGCTCTCTGTATTCGATGACGTTTGTACAGTTATCTTGTCTGATTCGATGCAACGATGTCTCTTACTTTGGCTTCATTAACATGTAATAGAGTCAAATTTTAGTTTTTCAACAGATTATCTCGATTTCGGACAAAAGCAGTATTAATGGTCAAAAACATTACTGAATTTGATGAGATATACTTGCTCCTAAAAAGTTAGCATACAGGCGTCCAGTCCGTCATTCAATATTCAGCCGTCGTCCATTCCCTGAGAATTTCCGCGTCCATAATCCAAATACCTAATTCATATAACAGCATTATGATGAAATTAAAAAAAGTCAACCAAGACCAATGAAAGTACACATGAACAAGAGAGAAGAGGTCAAAAGTTTTCAACGATCTCACAAAATTATTAAATCCGTATTCTTGATCAGCATTCTTAATCCATATGTTTTTCCTATAAAAGTCGTTATTTAGAGAAATATCTAACAAGCAACACGCAAGGATTTCTTCGATAACAACTGTGCTGGTCAGTGTGTATGGAAGATCAAATGTCCCAAAAAATCAGAAACTCTCAGTTATCGAACCGAAAACCTAAGTTTTCTAATAAATAACTTCAGTCATCAAAGGTTTTCCAATCGAGAACTTAAGTTAGCGATCGAAAACCCAGGTTATCTACCAGACAACTCCGAGTTTATCATTCCCTACGTCGAGTTTCTGTTTCTCAACATCGAAAATCACAGTTGTCTCTGGATAACTTAAGTTATCGAATCGAAAACCTAGGTTTTCGAATGGATAAATTAGGTTAACGGTCGAAAACCTAGGTAATCTACCTGACAATCAACATGCAATCAACATGTATTCAACAAACAGATAACTGAGATTATTTATTTAATGTAGCTATGGGTATATCCTGTACGATCGAGCCTAGTTTTTCCAGGCAGTTAATTATCATAGACTGGTTACTGGTACAGAACTAGGCCTAGAATCAGCGATACAGACTAGTAGTATACAAACGGCAAATTGATAGAATAGCGCCTCACTGCGCATGCGCAGAAAAAAAAATGGGGAGGTTTGTGGCGGTATTGGGGCGGTGTGCGCAGGTGAATGGGGCGCAGGTATGACGTCACTTCCGGTCTGGGTGAATGAGGGTGACCTTGGGGGCATGTATTTCTCCGCGGTGATGCGGTCTGGTGGTGATGCGGTCTGCCTCCGCGGACCGAAAGTAGTCCCAAACCCGTGGGTTTTCGTGGAAGTGTTCGGCAATCTGTAGGGACCGCTAGTGGACCGATGGGGTCGAGTGAGGTATCAAAGTGAAGCATTCGTGAAGGGGCATCTAATGGGCTGGGTGAGGGGTTGACATATCGGCCTTCTGCGCATGCGCGATGGCCGAAGGGTATGAAAATAGCCTTTTTGGAACTAGGGGAGCCCCTAGTGGACCGATGGGGTCGAGTGAGGTATCAAAGTGAAGCATATGTGAAGGGGCATCTGATGGGCTGGGCGCGGGGTTGAACTATCGGCATTCTGCGCATGCGCGGAGGCCCAAGGGTATGGAAATAGACGTTTTGGAGCTAGGGAAGCCGCTAATGGACCAATGGGGTCGAGTGAGGTATCGATGTGAAGCATTCGTGAAGGGGCATCTGATGGGCTGGGTGTGGGGTTGAAATATCGGCATTCTGCGCATGCGCGGTGGCCCAAGGGTATGGAAATAGCGGTTTTGGAGCTAGGGGAGTCCCTAATGGGCCAATGGAGTCGTATGAGGTATCAAAGTGAAGCATTCGTGAAGGGGCATCTGATGGACTGGGCGTGGGGTTGAAATATCGGCATTCTGCGCATGCGCGGTGACCCAAGGGTATGGAGATAGACGTTTTGGAGCTAGGGGAGCCCCTAATGGTCCAATGGGGTCGAGTGAGGTATCAAAGTGAAGCATTCGTGAAGGGGCATCTGATGGACTGGGTGTGGGGTTGACATATCGGCCTTCTGCGCATGCGCGGTGGCCCAAGGGCATGAAAATAGCCTTTTTGGAGCTAGGGGAGCCCCTAATGGTCCAATGGGATCGAGTGAGGTATCAAATTGAAGCATTCATGAAGGGGCATCTGATGGACTGGGTGTGGGGTTGAATTAGGATCATTCTGCGCATGCGCGGTGGCCCAAGGGTATGAAAATAGACGTTTTGGCATCTAGGGGAGCCCCTAATGGTCGAATGGGGTCGAGTGAGGTATCAACGTGAAGCCTAGGTGAAGGGGTATTTGATGGCTGGGTGGGTGCATGTAAAATTTTTCCTGAAAAAAAAAATACGGAACACGGACTTTATCGAAAAACCTGGGAAAATGCCTATATGGGGTATGAGGGGTATATAGGTCGCCGGGCTTAACGGGGCTTGTCTATCAACAGAGTTATCTTCCCCTAGTTCCAGGGTGGGTGTATGTAAAAATTTTCCTGAAAAAATACGGAATACGGACTTTATCCTAAATTACGGGAAAATGCCTATATGGGGTATGGGAGGTATAGGACCATCCTGGGAAACGTACTTCTATACATTTGCGGTAGGGTTGTGAGGTCTCGTTTTACTCGTCTCGTCATTTAGAACATGATAGGAAGTGTCCCCGTGCGAATCGGTGAAATTTTTGAAAAAAGTCACCGAACCCCATATAGTCCCATACTGAGGGTATAGGATCAATGTTTGTCCCCCTGGGAAACGTACTTCTATACATTTGCGGTAGGGTTGTGGGGTCTCGTTTTACTCGTCTCGTCATTTAGAACATGATAGGAAGTGTCCCCGTGCGAATCGGTGAAATTTTTGAAAAAAGTCACCGAGCCCCATATAGACCCATACTGGGGTATAGGTTCAATGTTTATCCTACTGGGAAACCCACTTCTATACATTTGCGGTAGGGTTGTGGGGTCTCGTTTTACTCGTCTCGTCATTTAGAACACGATGTTGCGGAGCGAATCGGTGAAATTTTTGAAAAAAAGTCACCGAGGCCTGGGTAGGCCCATAGGCTTATACTGCATGGCTATGGGTGTATAGGCCCATACGGGGTGGACATGTTGGAGTCTAGGTGGGCCACTCATGGTCCAATGGGGTCGAGTGAGGTCTTATTTTGAAGCTCTCGTGGAGGAGCACTTGACTACACTAATGGTTCGTCCGTGTTCAATAGTCTGCGCATGCGCAGTCTGGCCGTAGTATAGAAAACAGGCATTTTGGGTGCTATGTAGGGGTGTGTTTGGGTTAGAGATGAGCTAATCACGGTTCGAATGGGTCGTGTGAGGTGTCAAAGTGAAGCTTGTGTGGGGTAGAGTCAGAATGGTGTGTTTTTGAATGCATGTCGCGTTAATCTGCGCATGCGCAGTTGGTTGTAGTAAGTAAAGTGGCCATTTTGGGGCAGCGAAGGAAGTTATTTGGGGTCGAGATGGGCTAATCACGGTTCGAATGCGTCCTGAAAGGTGTCATCTTGTAGTTCTCGGGGTGTACACTCCGATTTGAGGGATGTTCGCGTCATCTGTGACGTCATCGGTGACGTCATCGGTACGAGTAGTAGCGAAAGTGGCCATTTTCGGGCAGTACATGAAGGTATTTGGGGTCGAGATGGGCTATTCACGGTTCGAATGCGTCCTGGAAGGTGTCATCTTGTAGTTCTCGGGGTGTACATTCCGATTTGAGGGATGTCCGCGTCATCTGTGACGTCATCGGTGACGTCATCGGTACGAGTAGTAGCGAAAGTGGACATTTTCGGGCAGTACATGAAGGTATTTGGGATCGAGATGGGCTATTCACGGTTCGAATGCGTCCTCGAAGGTGTCATCTTGTAGTTCTCGGGGTGTACATTCCGATTTGAGGATGTTCGCGTCATCTGTGACGTCATCGGTGACGTCATCGGTACGAGTAGTAGCGAAAGTGGACATTTTCGGGCAGTACATGAAGGTATTTGGGGTCGAGATGGGCTATTCACGGTTCGAATGCGTCCTGGAAGGTGTCATCTTGTAGTTCTCGGGGTGTACATTCCGATTTGAGGGGTGTCCGCGTCATCTGTGACGTCATTGATGACGTCATCGGTACGAGTAGTAGCGAAAGTGGACATTTTGTGGGTGCGTGAGGGTGAGTTTGGTGTAGAGATGCACCATCCTTAGTCCGAATGCGTCGTGTGAGGTGTCATTTTGTAGCTCTCGGGGTGTACATTCCGAATTGAGGCATGTCCGAAGCATCTGTGACGTCATCGATGACGTCATCAGTAGGAGTATTAGCGAAAGTGAGCCTTTTGGGGCAGTGCAGGAAGGTATTTGGTGTAGAGATGGACCATCCGCGTTGCGAATGCGTCGTGTGGGGTATCATGTTGTAGCTCTCGGAGTATAGACCCTGATTTCAGGGATATTTATAGCATCTGTGACGTCATTGGTGACGTCATTAGTACAAGTTGTAGCGAAAGTGGGCCTTTTTTAGCAGTGAAGGATGTTATTTGGTGTAGAGATGGACCATCCGCGGTCCAAATGGACCGTGTGAGGTGTCATCTTGTAGCAACGCCCACCAACATCATTCTTAATGCTTCAACGCCCTGGTGAAATAGCTCAGAAGCTCTGATATTCCATGGAATTGTCACTAATTCTTCGAAATGCGGTGATGCCCGTCAACGCCCGTCGTTACACCTTAACACTCTAACATAACGCCATGATACAGACCAGAGAGAGAACAACAACAGCAACAACAACAAGGATGACACATGAGAGAACAACAACAACAAGAAGTTTTTTTCATATAGTTTATTTTCCCCAATGTTACATCATACCCACGCTGGGGGAGCCGCGTTGGGTATATTTACAATTCAAGAAGATTCTTATCCAATCAGAGGCCACCATTTGCATGTTTCATATTCGTTCCTGTCCGTTAGATGTATTCTTGTCCAATCAGAAGTCTCCATTTCAGAAAGTGCCATCTGAACCGTTTATTCTAATCATCGTCGGGCAGGCCAGGATACCGTTGAGGCAACATATCCTCAGATAGTTGTTTGCGCATTCTGAGTATCTATCAGTGCGTGGGTGAATACTTTCATCCGATGGAGGTGGTGGTCAGTTTAACCACGAAGAACGCAACATTGGTCAATATCTCCATTATCCACTTGGTGTTACAATTCAAGAACACTCTTGTCCAATTAGAGACCACCATTTGCATCTGTCATATTCGTCCCTGTCCGTTAGATGTATTCTTGTCCAATCAGAAGTCTCCATTCCAGAAAGTTCCATCTTCGGCCATGTTCGCTTTGAACCGTTTATTGTAATCATCATCGGGCAGCCCAGGAAACCGTTGAGGCAACATATCCTCAGATACATGTTTGTGCATTCTGAGTATCTATCAGTGCCTGGGTGAATACATTCACCCGATGGGAATATTCCGTAGTTTGGTCACGAAGAACGTAACATTGGTGACCCTCTCCACTGTCCACTTGGTGTTGGGGCGTTGTTGTTGGGCCCATTTCAAGGGATCCACGGTGTCCAGTTTCTCCAGCATCGTCTGTAGCGACACTCGGTTAATGATGGTAAACGGTTGGTCAAATACCTGGATGTTACTGCTCGGGTAAAAGTATCGGACTTGGTCTGTCTCCTTATGCCGCAGCACATAACCAAACGCCAGATTTAATTTGAAGGACGTAGCTTGATCTTTGAAGATGGCTTCCACGTAGCTAGGTAGACGGGCGAGGTCGGTCAGTCGAAAATTGTAGATATCTTGAATAGGGCGATGACGGTAGAAACAGTGCCGTATCATGGACCAGTGGCGCCGATAAATGTCACTCACTGGCTGGGCGTCCTGTAAGAGATCGCTAGGAACAGTTATGGGCTCGTCCAGAAAATGTTCGATGTTGTCAGGCGTATGACTCGAAACCGTAACGGAGGGGTCCGGCTGGATATCCAGGCCCTCCTGGACCATGGGTATAGGCAGGCTCTTCGTCATCGCATCACCAGTGGCGTTCGTCTCTCCGGGTTCATCTTCACTGGGTCTGACCTTCCGCGGCTCCTCTTTAGTGAAAAGTTGTCGCCCAAACCGTAGAGACAGGGCATGCATCAAACGTTGGTGCTGTCTAAACCGACTGGGTCGTTTGAAGAGTCGACCACAATCATTACATAGTACCGTCGCACCCGCGTGGAGTACCCTCTCATGACGCAGTAAATGATCCTTCCGATTGAATGACCGTGCGCAGATTATACAAGTATACCGAGCATCGTTGTGGGTGGAGGCCTCGTGGCGTCGTAACGTATCTGGACGAGTAAACAGCTTCTGGCAGGTTGTGCAAGTGAACATCTTGGTGGTTGACAGAGTGTCTGATGAAACGGCCAGGCCGCCTCCCTTTTATAGCACGCTAGCTGGTGATCTATTTTTAGCACACTCAGTTCAACTATCCCCAAGTCGAGGGCCGAGCCGTGACATCTTCGGTAACATCCGTGTCTCTTCGGTCACCTCCGTACCGTCAACGATCAACATGTAGACATATAGAGTATGTACGGCATGTTATGGTATTCATCAGTGCATGAGTGACGCATTCAGCCGATGGGAGTGGTCGGTCAGCTTGGTAACGAAAAACGTAACATTGGTCACACTCTCCACTGTCCACTTGGTGTTGGGGCGTTGTTGTTGGGCCCATTCCAAGGGATCCACGGTGTCCAGTTTCTCCAGCATCGTCTCTAGCGACACTCGGTTAATGATGGTAAACGGTTGGTCAAATACCCGGATGTTACTGCTCGGGTAAAAATATCGGACTTGGACTGTCTCTTTATGCTGCAGCACATAACCAAACGCCAGATTCAATTTGAAGGCCGTAGTTTGATCATTGAAGATGGCTTCCACGTAGCTACGTAGACGGGCGAGGTCAGTCAGTCGGAAATTGTAGATATCTTGAATAGGGCGATGACGGTAGAAACAGTGCCGGATCATGGGCCAATGGCGCCGATAAATGTCACTCACTGGATGGTCTTCGTGTGACAGATCGCTGGGAACATTTATGGCTTCGTCCACGAAGTGTACTTTGCCCTCCACGTCGTACAAAATCTGGCCCAAGGTCTTGTCGTCGGAATTTGACTGTTGAATTAGGGCGACATCATCATCGGTCCTCGTGCGATGGGTGGGAGTTCCCCCTGTTTCGATATTGATGCCTACGGGCTCTTCTATCTGCAAACGTGGCTGCGGAACAGGGTGTCGTGTGCGTTGGTGTCGCAGCAACTGACTGGTCAGTTTGAAAAGCCGACCACATTCTTCGCATGGACGCTTGGGTACTTCATGGCGTGCACGTGTGTGGCGCTGTAAATGATCCGGGCGCTGAAACGACAGTGTACATATCGTACAGTTATACCGGGCGGTTCCTTCGTGCTTGGTAGCCTCATGGCGGCGCAAGTCGTGCAGACGAGTGAATGATTTCGGGCACGTAGTACAAGTGAACATCTTGGTGGTTGACAGAGTGTCTGATGAAACGGCCAGACCGCTTCCCTTTTATAGCACGCTAGCTGATATCATGTTCGGGCACTTCCGTGTCTCTTCGGATGTAAAAGTCCCCGGATGTAAAAGTGCCCGAATGTTTCACCATTCTGGACTTCTATCAGGTCCATGTCCAGAAGCTCTCATACGCCGCCATTTTGGAGCCGCCATGTTGGATCCGCCATTTTGGAACCACCATCTTGGATATGTCCCATAATGCACCGGGTCAAAATACTCGCTTCTGATTGGACGAGAGCTCTGTGACGGATTTTAAATACTCGCTTCTGTTTGGTGTACGTCGCTAAAGGTGACCGGAACTGACCTTTGACCCCGGCGCGCGCGGTGTAAAGGTTTCCACCGCGGTGCGGTGGAAACCTTTGCGCGCCGGGGTCAAAGGTCAGTTCCGGTCACCTTTAGCGACGTACACCAAACAGAAGCGAGTATTTAAAATCCGTCACAGAGCTCTCGTCCAATCAGAAGCGAGTATTTTGACCCGGTGCATTATGGGACATATCCAAGATGGCGGTTCCAAAATGACGGATCCAACATGGC
>JAVTVY010053645.1:0-26282 GCA_036873755.1 Hanleya hanleyi
CTGATATATACAGGGTGTATCAAAAAAAACGGAGTCCTAGTACGATGACATATTTTTCATTGAGCAAAGGAGAAATCTATTTTTTTGTTGATTTGTCATCAAGACCGACCCTTTGGGACTGACCAGCTGAACAATTCAATGGTCTGTGATCAAGCATGTTAGAACAATAGCTATTCTTCAATTATGAGTGAAATGTGACTTGCGCCAGATTTGGTTTACATCATTCGTCTGCCCTTGAAAGAAAAGAAATACGGTGTACAAATGAAATGTCTTTTATCTACTCTGAATTCATTGACATTTTGAAAACAAAACGGTGTACAATTAAAATGTCTTTTAACTGTTACCTAAAGTCCAGGGTGTACATCACGCCTCCAGCAGATCTCAATGACCTGGAACAGCGCATCATAACAGAAGTTGACAACCTGAGGCAGAAACAGGCACTTATCAGACGGGCCGTGGCGGCAATGAATGAACGTGCGCGTACCTGCATCCAGAGAAATGGAGGACACGTTGAAGATTGAGATTCAATTGTTTGTTAAAAAGATATTTGAATTTTACACCTTTTTGTTAAATTCAGAGTTAAAAGACATTTTAATTGTACACCATAAATCAAACTGTACAGGGTGTGTAAAAAAAAACGGAGTCCTAGTACGATGACATATTTTTCATTAAGCAAAGGAGAAATCTATTTTTTTTTTTGATTTGTCATCAAGACCGACCCTTTGCGACTGACCAGCTGAACAATTCAATGATCTGTGATCAAGCATGTTAGAACAATAGCTATTCTTCAATCATGAGTGAAATGTGACTTGCGCCAGATTTGGTTTACATCATTCGTCTGCCCTTGAAAGAAAAGAAATACGGTGTACAAATGAAATGTCTTTTATCCACTCTGAATTCATTGACATTTTGAAAACAAAACGGTGTACAATTAAAATGTCTTTTAACTCTGAATTTAGCAAAAAGGTGTACAATTCAAATGTCTTTTTAACAGACAATTGAATCTCAATCTTCAACGTGTCCTCCATTTCTCTGGATGCAGGTACGCGCACGTTCATTCATTGCCGCCACGACCCGTCTGATAAGTGCCTGGTTCTGCCTCAGGTTGTCAACTTCTGTTATGATGCGCTGTTCCAGGTCATTGAGATCTGCTGGAGGCGTGATGTACACCCTGGACTTTAGGTAACAGTTAAAAGACATTTTAATTGTACACCGTTTTGTTTTCAAAATGTCAATGAATTCAGAGTGGATAAAAGACATTTCATTTGTACACCGTATTTCTTTTCTTTCAAGGGCAGACGAATGATGTAAACCAAATCTGGCGCAAGTCACATTTCACTCATAATTGAAGAATAGCTATTGTTCTAACATGCTTGATCACAGATCATTGAATTGTTCAGCTGGTCATTCCCAAAGGGTCGGTCTTGATGACAAATCAACAAAAAAAATAGATTTCTCCTTTGCTCAATGAAAAATATGTCATCGTACTAGGACTCCGTTTTTTTTGATACACCCTGTATATATCAGTTGACATTGTAACCCCTAAATTGTTGTGAATGCATTAATGGAATGCTCTCAAGTGAATGGGAATATATTAAGAAATAAATTATTCAGAATATTTGCTCATGTTTAAAAACATTTTTCTGCAAACTTTGCAGCTGGCCTCGCCAGGATTTTTACCACGTTTGAACCATCTTCGATATTTGCAGTACAGCCATGATGGCTGAGCATTTTCATGGCATTTCATGATTTTTTACAATGATTGAGATCAGACATTCACTCTCAAATGCACCCTGGAAGTTTGGGGGAATTCAAGTATCATAGTTATCTCCCTTGATGCAGACTTGATCGCATCTGCAGACCACATGCGGCATTCCATGAATTGAACATTCACTTGTCCAGGGAAATCACCTTTTTGGTAAAAAAAAAAATATTGATCTGGTGAATATTTTCAAGTTCCATTTAATTTTTCCATGACCTCACAAAATTCAATGACCAGACATGAAATTCCAGGACTTTCAAGGCCTGAAACATCAATTTTCAAATTCCATGACTTTCCAGAATTTTCCATGACAGCGGGAACCCCGACGTAGTGGGCAAATTTCAATCAGCGGTTCCAATTCATTTGATCACCCTCTAAAAACTTGAAATAAAAAAGGAATAATAGATTATCTGCATAATTTTGTCATCTGCCTGTTCTATAAAATTTGATCACCCCCAGATTGTTTGGTGAGAAACGTCATTTCCTGTGATTCAATTATATGGGGAATTATCATAAGCAGTCTCTCAGTGCAGTATTGAACAGGGAGTAGTGCACAAAACTAAACTCCGCCACTTTAAGATCTACTAAATGTACTAGTAAACAAATGTGAGTCTATGTGTATGAGACTACCCTAGTTTCCATCTTATGTCTGCGAGGTGCATCTTGGAGCCAGGATAAATAAAGCATACAGTATTGCTAACTAATTATCCAAACAATCTGATTTCTCAAAATTTGTTCACACTGACGAGTTAACTTGACCAAGTTTTCCTTGACAATTTTACAATGTTCGACATAAACTGGTGTGTGAATTGAAAATACAGCAAAATATCATCTGGTCGAAAAACACCTATCGCAGCCAGAAATAATTGTTCGTGTATATGTCATCATAGAAAATAAGCCAGGACGTCAAAGAATGGAGCCACCTGCTTTTGCATTGCAAAATCTCTTCCATGTTATCTTCGGGATTTGGTGGGTCTTTGAATATTTTTCCTAAATTTTCCCTTTGAGGTACATGAAGGCCAGCAAATGACAATAAAATATATTTATGCATACTTATATCATCATGTCCAGAAGGTAGAACTTTTGCCCTCGGTGATCGTAGAGAGATGGTCATTCTGATTAAATCAGATGTAAATGTTCAACGGGTAGATCCACGGACATGGCTATGTTCAGGTTGTCGCCAGGATTTCTTGAGAGCCCAACACTGATGTCCAACATAGGAAAATAACGTGCTGTTGGGCACTTTGAAGGGGTCATTTGCACTCAACACTCAAGTAGGTGTCAAGTAGTTTTAATCCGTCATTAGATGTAAATCTCAATACTACCCTTATACTGGTACTCACCCATACCGTCAATACTACTTGGTAATTTAATACATCAATCACTTTTAAATAGCAATTTTCATAACAATATCAATCACATCAATTTTACCTTTGTACTCCAGCTTACTCTCAAATACTACCCTTACACCTCACTCCCGATCTCAATACTACTCTTATACTGCACTCCAATCTCGGGTCACTACCCTTATACTGCACTCCACCTCCACATACTACCTCACTCACTTCAACTCATTACTACCCATATACTCCAATTGATCCCAACACACACCCTTATACTGCACGCCAATCTCAATACTACCTTATACTCCACTCCGATCTCTGATTACTACCGTTGAACTCCAATCTCAACACTACCCATACTCTACTCCGATCTCAATACTACCTTATACTCCACTCACATCAATACTACCCTTACACTCCACTCCGATCTCAATACTACTCTTATATTGCACTCCAATCTCAATACTACCCTTATACTGCACTCCAATCTACCCTTATACTCCACTCCGATCTCAATACTACCCTTATACTCCACTCCGATCTCAATACTACCGTTGAACTCCAATCTCAACACTACCCATATACTCTACTCCGATCTCAATACTACCCTTATACTCCACTCACATCAATACTACCCTTACACTCCACTCCGATCTCAATACTACTCTTATATTGCACTCCAATCTCAATACTACCCTTATACTGCACTCCAATCTACCCTTATACTCCACTCCGATCTCAATACTACCCTTATACTCCACTCCGATCTCAATACTACCGTTGAACTCCAATCTCAACACTACCCATATACTCTACTCCGATCTCAATACTACCCTTATACTCCACTCACATCAATACTACCCTTACACTCCACTCCGATCTCAATACTACTCTTATATTGCACTCCAATCTCAATACTACCCTTATACTGCACTCCAATCTACCCTTATACTCCACTCCGATCTCAATACTACCCTTATACTCCACTCCGATCTCGATACTACCCTTATACTGCACTCCGATCTCAATACTACAGTTGAACTCCAATCTCAATACTACCCATATACTCTACTCCGATCTCAATACTACCCGTATACTCCACTCACATCAATACTAACCTTATACTCCACTCCAATCTCAATACTGTTCAGGTTGTCGCCAGGATTTCTTGAGCGCCCAACACTGATGTCCAACATAGGAAAATAACGTGCTGTTGGGCACTTTGAGGGGGTCATTTGCACTCAACACTCAAGTAGGTGTCAAGTAGTTTTAATCCGTCATTAGATGTAAATCTCAATACTACCCTTATACTGGTACTCCACTCCACTGTCAATACTACCATAACTACTATACTCAACTCACTTTAAATAGTACCCTTATAACAATACTCCAATCACATCTCAATTCTACCCTTTTACTCTCAATACTACCCTTACACTCCACTCCGATCTCAATACTACTCTTATACTGCACTCCAATCTCAATACTACCCTTATACTGCACTCCAATCTCCATACTACCCTCATACTCCACTTCAATCTCAATACTACCCATATACTCCACTCCGATCCCAATAATACCCTCATACTGCACGCCAATCTCAATACTACCCTTATACTCCACTCCGATCTCAATACTACCGTTGAACTCTAATCTCAATACTACCCATATATTCTACTCCGATCTCAATACTACCCTTATACTCCACTCGCATCTCAATACTACCCTTGTACTCCATTCCAATCTCAATACTACCCTTATACACCAATCCAATCACAATACTACTCGTATATTCCACTCCAATTTCAATACTACCCTTATACTCCAGTTTACTCTCAATACTATCCTTGTACTGGTACTCCACTTCAATCGCAATACTACTCATATACTCCACTCCAATCTCAATACTACCCTTATACTATACTCCAATCTCAATACTACCCTTATACTCCACTCCGATCTCAATACTACCCTTATACTCCAATCCGATCTCAATACTACCCTTATACTCCAATCCGATCTCAATACTACCCTTATACTCCACTCCGATCTCAATACTACCCTTATACTCCACTCCGATCTCAATACTACCCTTATACTCCAGTTTACTCTCAATACTATCCTTCTACTGGTACTCCACTCCGATCTCAATACTACCCTTATACTCCAATCCGATCTCAATACTACCCTTGTACTGCACTCCAATCTCCATACTACCCTTATACTCCACTCCGATCTCAATACTACCCTTATACTCGAATCCGATCTCAATACTACCCTTGTACTGCACTCCAATCTCCATACTACCCTTATACTATACTCCAATCTCAATACTACCCTTATACTATACTCCAATCTCAATACTACCCTTATACTCCAATCCGATCTCAATACTACCCTTGTACTGCACTCCAATCTCCATACTACCCTTATACTCCAGTTTACTCTCAATACTATCCTTCTACTGGTACTCCACTTCAATCGCACACATCATATACTCCACTCCGATCTCAATACTACCCTTCTACTCCACTCCGATCTCAATACTACCCTTATACTCCACTCCGATCTCAATACTACCCTTATACTCCACTCCGATCTCAATACTACCCTTATACTCCACTCACATCTCAATACTACCCTTATACTCCATTCCAATCTCAATACTACCCTTATACTGTACACCAATCCAATCACAATATTACTCATATATTCCACTCTAATTTCAATACTACCCTTGTACTCCAGTTTACTCTCAATACTACCCTTCTACTGGTACTCCACTTCAATCTCAATACTACCCATATACTCCACTCCGATATCAATACTACCCTTATACTCCAATCCAATCACAATACTACTCCTATACTCCACTCCAATTTCAATCTCAATACTACCCTTATACTATACTCCAATCTCAATACTACCCTATACTCCAATCCAATCACAATACTACTCATATACTCCACTCCAATACTAACCTTATACTCCACTCCAATCTCAATACTACCTGTATACTCTACTCCAATCTCATTACTACCTTTATACTCCACTCCAATCACAATACTACCCATATATTCCACTCTAATCTCAATAATACTCCACTCCAATCTCAAGACTACCCAAATATTTGGCAGCTTTGAAGATCCCTAATTAGGTCTTGGTGAAAATGCATGTGACACGGACAAGGTATAAACCTGAGCAGTGATATTCACAACTGACATTACGGTCAGATGAAGACAAAAGACAGAACCAGATAAAATTGTTTTGATATTATTTCTTCCCAGATGGCATATAAGAATAACACATACGGTACAGTCTGTGTACATAATGAACCAGGTGTTGCTGTAACACCATTACTGATGTAGATATGTATGATATACATGTGCCTATAGTTACAGTGATCGCATGATTCCAAGCAAAACCATTTAGGTTATCTTCTAAATCCCTTAAAACATACCACTGACAATATAGTAGTATTTTCCTGGCCTTATCGCTAGAGTACATTCGACACCAGTATGGTGAACAATAGTAGTACATCCATGATCATCTTCGCATATCCAAGTCCTAACACTACATGTTGTCTTGTGCGAACACCACACATTTTCTCATCAGCATACGGTTTTTGTGATGTCATAGCTCTAAATACTCCCTGGTCCTCAATTAGGAGAAGTGCTCCTGACCTCTTCAAACTTCATATTTGATTAGCAACTCTACGGAAATTAACATTTTCCTCTTGAAAAGCAATACAACCACTGCTTGCCATATTTGGAGATCGAAGAAAATTTTCCTCGCACGGTGTTAGCAGGGTCATATCTTGATTGGCTATATGACATCACGTGTGTTTATGGCTTGAAGAATTTACCCCGTTCACTAGGTCAAGGTTAATGACGGACTGCTGATGTTGTATTTAACTTGAAATGTGAAGATGATCCATGATAAGCTGAACACAATCAGTATTTTGATTTCCCTGTCATTATATCGACATAATAAATAATATCTGATCCAATATCAGCCACACTGACATATCCTTTCCTGTCAAGGCATTTACCTATTCACAACCATACAACTTATTCACTTAAAAGTATTACTCAGCATGGCATAATTTGGCAGGATATCAATTCCACATTTATATGTTCAGTTACAGTGATGCACTGCAACTGCATTACTTGAAAATAGCTAGAATGAAGACAACCAAATTAAATAACTTCAACTGCAGGCATATTGGTCTCATTTGATCTCTTGCTCTGCAACAGTCTGTCTGCTACACTTATTCAAATTATCTGATGATGTAAGGATGGCAAGTGCTAACTTGTCAACTGTTTAGGTAACAGTTGCTAGCCTTGATTGATGAGAAATCTTTGATTTTCTAAGTTTTAACACTGGTTGGTCGGCAAACATTTGTTGAACTTTAAACCTGGGCTGGTTAACAAGTAACTTATCTCTATAAATGATTAGAATTGGATTTGCACCAGCCATAAATGTCTAGTGTGAGATTTCTGCCTACAGTTACCATTATAATCGTGGAAGCAGCCAAATAAGATAGTTGCCTTGTCAATATATATACAAAAGAAGTGTATACAAATCATGGATAAATAAAATGCACTAAAGTTTATTTGATTCAGAATATAAAATCACTTATATCCAAGCTAGACTTATCACAAGAACACGAATGCTGCTTGAATCAATCCCGAAATACTAATGCCATTTTATGGTCTAATTTTTGCCTGTACCTAGCCAACATAAACTTTTTTTTTCTTTCTCCCTTTTTCACATGTTAACCCCATGTATTTGTGAATATAATAATTAAGGGGAGGCAACTGGTTTTGCTTCCACTCAGCTGAATTAATTCCCCACATGTTAAATGATATGTACATATTATAAATGTAAAAAGTCACAGAAAAGGTACGAATAACAGGTGTCTGTGCCACTATTAATATCAATGGAAGCCTGGGATTAACTTTGCAGTATGAACGCAAGCTTAATAAGTGTACAGTTGTAAATGTGGAAGTCTGCATGAATAAAATAGCTTTGCTGGAGATCAAAATTGCACTGTACGTGTACACCAAAAAAAACCCTCCTGAAATCTCTATCAATCAATTATACAACTTGCATGGCTTTCATACTTTCTCAACGTCTTGCCGAGTTATAAAATTACAACCATTTATATACAGATATTGTAAGATCAAACAATGCAGCCCGGATAAAACCTTGGGATTGTCACGTTTTATTATGACCGCCGTTGACTGGTCTGCTTATAATGATTAACAAAATGGAAACTTGAAGCCATTATAATGTGTTCATGAAGTATAAAAATTACCCCTTAATTAAATTGTGTTATATGTACAGTAAATGATACTTAGCACCAGAGTATACATGGTATATGTACAATGATAAAAATGTTGCCATAACCAATATATTAGAATTATTTTTAGCATATAACACATATCTACAAAATTAAGGAAGCTCACATTTATTATTAACCAATGAAATTCCAAAGTGTTTAGTGATTACAATATGATTTTATAATGGCCACTATCATCAATTACACAATGTATGATTTCTGCAAACATGTGAAGGAGGGGGGGATTTGGTTTAATGTCACACTCAAGCTTATTTCGCTCATATTGTGACAGCCAGTTTGAATGGTGAAGGAAGCCGGAGTACTCAGAGAGAACCACTGCCCATCGGCAAGTAACTGGCAAACTTTCACACATGCACCAGTGGGGCTCGAACCCGTGCTGGTTCAGCGGTGTGAGGCTAGCAATCACAAACGAAATGCCTTAGACCACTCAGCGGGTTGAACATTGAACATTTTTGGCCTTTTGTTTTTATCAATGGATATTCTTGGCAGAAGATAATGTGCACTTGTTCAGCATTCTGCAGTTCTGATATAATAATAGGAATATAGATCATGTAAGACGAGATACCGCTTTTCAGTGACCTGACATGTTAGCACATGGAACAATGGCCAAACACTTGCCCATTCCACACTACTGGAAATCCCATGAATTCACGTCACTTCGTCTTACATGGCTGATATGCCCTATAATCGCCCAATTCATCAAGCCTTGGGAAATTTTTTTTGTTGCTCAGTACACTGTCTTCACCTCACAGAACAGAACAGATACCATCACAGAGATGATATTACGATGAAAACAGTTATCGGAGTGTGTGTAAAGATTGATCAACCGGTCATCCAGCCAGAGCGGATCAGTGTTTCTCCCACAGGATAAATAGGGCCATCTCTGTACAACACATTTGTGTTTTTAGGAACAAGAAAAATACACAACCATTCGATTATCTTTGCATAGTAAAATAGAAGTATACACTAATCAACAACGTATCAGCACCATTTCTTCTAACAACCACAGACTAACCATAGAGTGAACTAGTCTGTTTTTCATCCATGATGGTTCAACCACACATGTTCAATCTATCAAAATTTTTCATAGGATTATAATGATAAAACAGGTACGTAGCCTATGGTGACTGACAATAACCTAAGTTTTAACAAGACTACAGCATTTTAAATGTTGAGGGTAAGTGATTCAAATATCCAACCCAATTTTTTCGGGAGATTTACGATTGGATCTTCTGAATGAAATGATTACCTCTAAATCCAAAATGGTACGATCTAGCTAAAATACGATCACATGAGGTCGACAATGGTTAAAATGTATATGAACATCATACATCTTCACATTTTGTTCAACTGCCTAATATTTCCTAAGCTCGTGTTCACCAGGGAGTGTGTAGTTCAAATGGGGCCATAAAATATGATGTGTCCAACACACCAAGCATTTTCTTATCTTCTTCGAGTGTCACTATTTCACCTACAAACACTAACATATCATGGAACAGGAATTTCCATCATAAATGTTACCATGAATGATCACATATTTGGAAGTTATTTATCCATTATTTGGCATACTGAATATTGATTTTACTGCAACACATGTCCTGAGTTCACACACAGATAAATGGCATGTCGACTGTAATCCTCAGCCTACATTTGAGAATATAAAACACCGTAAACTCGTCATCACTGACAGTCCAGATGTTCAAGAAGGTTTTTGTTGGAAAAAATCACAAGAATCGATTTAACTCGCTCCTTGTGTTGTATTGGAAGTTCTGGAATAGTCCCAACTTGTTGACCCAGATCACAGATACCGACAACAACAACATGTAGTGCTAGTGTGACGAGTGAGTTAGGTCAGTTGTGTGTCATGTATCGGAGGAAGATGAAGGTGTTGACGCGTCCAGTCTCCGCTGTATCAGGTTATACACCTTGTCGGTGAGACTGTTTGAGTACTGTTCAAGTATAGGCTGGAACATGGATATGGCTTTATTCATGCTCTCTGTTTGAGGTTCGCCCTCCGGTGACAGCGAGTCAGACGTGTTCAGAGATTTGTCAGCGGTAGCAACTTCCTCCTCGGGGGTCGGCGCGATTGGGATGAACATTCTCGATGAGGCACCCGGAGTCTTTGCCGAGACATCGGCGAGAGTCTTCTGAATATCTTTGAATGACCGTGACAACATATCGGCCATCTTCTTCGACTCCTCGTCTTCATTGTCGTAAACCTGAGGGAAGAAACTCACAATGATGTAAAGATGTTGAACAGATATCGTTATGGTTATAGTAAGGCTCATCAACTTACTGTTTCGTTTATCATCACCTGTTCACCAGGAAAGGGGGATAGGCAGGCAGATTTTATTTTTTAATTTTCAGTTGGGCACAAGGTTATAGTAAGGCTCATCAACTTACTGTTTCGTTTATCATCACCTGTTCACCAGGAAAGGGGGATAGGCAGGCAGATTTTATTTTTTAATTTTCAGTTGGGCACAAGGTATTCTACACAAAATACGAGTTAAAACAAGCTGACGAGTGAACGGTTAATTCTGTTGGCAGAATGAATACACATACGATTGTTCTCAAATAAACTTAAGAAGCATGAACAAATTTAACAGCATAAATTAGCTCTCTAATCTCTTATGAAGGCAGCATGTGAAATGGGATTCATGTTGTTTTACAGTCAGGTCACTGCTATTTTGGACATTTCGTTCCGTTACATGTGCAGCTGGTCATCTAGACTAATCAATTAATCAATTATTTTTCTTCTCAAATTTTGACAAGGAATTGCATTTTCTGAGTGCACAAATACACCAAATGCGTGTATTATACCTTGCAATTATCAAAGAGACTCTATTCTTCAATTTGTATCCCTTTTAACAAACTGGCACTATGTGACTTAAATGCATGAGGAATTTGCAACAGGGGTGCTCCCTGGTCTTCATGCATTGTCACTGGTTTGTTTGGCGTCATAATAAAGGGGAATTTAATCGTTTTCATATTTGGCGAGCTAAGTGAGCCGGAAACTATTTTCAGAAATGTATTTCCTAAATGCCAATTTGACTCATTTCACAGCATTGGTGTTTTCATGAGAAAAAGTTAAAATATAGGAGGTTTTGGCCTACATACAGGAAAATATAGGAAAGTCTAAAAAATATAGGAAGTATCAGCAGGTGACAGAGTAACTGATAGAGCAGCAATATCACTATATCTACATAACAAACATCCTGACGACAAAAGAGTATAATAATATAAAGCTTGTAGTCAGATTACCTGTTCATACATATGTGTTATTTTACGTAGTGCCTCTCTCATGTCTTTGATAGCCCGACCGCATTCTGTGAATTGTTCTGTGAGATAAAGAAATATTGATCAGACATAATGCAATCAAAATCATACCGCACACTTAACCATTCAAAATTAAAGGTATCAACAACAATATTTACTGGCCATTTTTGGCATTTGGTTTATAATCGTACAAAATGAAAAAGTCACTAATTAGGAAATGCATTTTCCAACCCTAAAAGATTGTGGTAAACAAATTTATTAAATTGACAAAATGATAAATAACAGGACAATATCTATGTACTTTCTCCCACATTAGGTGATCAAAGTTGTTGGAGTTCAAAGCAAAATCTGGGCTGAATGAATGTTAATGAAAACCTGAGCGATTGAAGTCCCCGACGTTGAAAATAGTTGTTTTGGCTTGAAAGCAAAACATTCAGTGAGATCCTGTGACAAGATATCCACAATTACTAAATTTGTCCTGAAAAGAAAATTTGGCTTGGCCCCCAGGTTGCACAACATACTGGCGGATTGGCATGAAAATCTCAAGTGAGATCATGAGGCAAGGTACCTCTAATTTGGAAAGAATCTGTTGAGGTTTTCAAAAGTTATTGTCCAGAATATATAAAGTATGGTTTAATATGTCATTTCTCCTTATATGGTGGTAGGTGTGGCCAGATACATGAGACAGCCAATCAATATCCAAGGGAGACTCATTATGAAATTTAAATGGATTCGAGGTCGATGACATTTCGAGTCTAATAATTCGAAGTGTGAACGGAGAAATCGGCTTGTGTATGAAATGGCTATCCCACATTCTTGTGAATGATCACTACTATGGTAGAACCTTTATCATAGTCAAGTTGTCTTACCTTTGTTCATTTTTTTCTGTTCTTGGCCAACCGATGTTGCGGCTTGTATAGGAAGGGTTAGTTGTGACTTGTCCGGTTTGCTGGGGGAGGCGTTTCCAGAATGAGCCTTGTCACTGGCCCCTCGGTCATCCTTGGTCCCAGCTGATGAAGAATGTATAGTGACCGAGAGTGGCGATTTACGGTGATTAGGGATGGAGGTTGTCAGGGATGGCGACGGTTTTCCAGAATGTGTGGGTTTGTTGACTGGGGTGACAGATCGTCTCTGGGACATAGAGGAAGAATGGGGAGATATTGTAGGAATTGTTGGCAGGGACATCTTTGGTTTTGCAGACAGTTCCGGCTTCCGGGGACTCGAAGGCGGCGTCACTCCAGGCGATCTAGTATGAGATAAAACATAATGAAATCTTGAATTTTTGGTATACCGGTACTCAAATCTGTACAAGCAACTGCGTTTGGAAATAGACAACAGTGTCTTAATTCAAATATCCCCAACTTATTAAACATTACTGAATGGAGTAGAAGCCACGGACACCTGTGAGAATTCTGCCTTACTTACGGTAATTTCCCTAATAATTCGATCACCGTAAGTGCAGCAGAAATGGCTTATATCTGGCAATATTCTTCATGGCATCAGCTACAAAGTGTCACATATTGACATTATATGACTTTTCTTCAATTTAAAAAATCGACCATAGAGGTCCATGTCCCCCGCTAGCAGCACCAGTTATGGTGGATTACATCCACCATAACTGGCGCTGCTGCTGCGGGGGCCATGGACCTCTATGGTCGATTTTTTGGGGTCGATGATATCTCATATCATTGATAAGAGTATGATTTGAAAATGGAGATATCGCTGATGAGCTTAACATAAATCTAATACAGCAGATGGCACCCATATTGGATTATGCACATCCATAAAACATAATACATGACTGTCCTCTCACTAAGGTCAAGGGACTCCCCAAGTTTGAAGTAGATCAGTTGAATCGTACTCCAGCTATTGTCCGGACAAGATCAAACTGCTTACAATCCAATATGGCTGACGGCGGCCATATTAGCACACCCCAAATTTGAAGTTGATCGATTAAATCGTTCACGAGTTATTGTCCGGACAAGAAAATCTAAGATCGAACTGCTTATAATCCAAAATGGCTGACGGCGGCACTCCCCACATATGAAGTAAATCGGTTGAATCGTTCTCGAGTTGTCCGGACAAGATCCAACTGCTTATAATCCAATATGGCTGACGGCGGCCATATTAGATTACGCACATTGCTGAAAAACAATCACAACCGTCCTCTCACCAATGTCAAGGCACACACAAAGTTTGAAGTTGATCGGTTAAATCGTTCATCAGTTATTGTCTGGACAAGAAAATCTAAGATCCAATTGCTTATAATCCAATATGGCTGACGGCGGCCATATTTGATTACGCACATTGCTGAAAAACAATCCCAACCGTCCTCTCACCAATGTCAAGGCACACCCCAAGTTTGAAGTTGATCGGTTAAATCGTTCACGAGTTATTGTCCGGACAAGAAAATCTAAGATCGTACTGCTTATAATCCAAAATGGCTGACAGCGGCCATATTGGATTACGCACATTGCTGAAAAACAATCCCAACGCCAATGTCAAGGCACACCCCAAGTTTGAAGTTGATCGGTTAAATCGTTCACGAGTTATTGTCCGGACAAGAAAATCTTACGGAATTACAGAATTACGGAATTACGGAATCACGGAATTACGGAATTACGGACACCGGTGTTTCTAAGTCCCCCCCCTACTAAGTAGCGGGGGACAATAAAGAACGGGAATGTTAATTTTTCTCTGTGTTTGAATAACAGGGTCGGAAACTGAACTTTCTGTGATTGATTATTAGGAGAATTACCGTAAGGCATCATTTCAAATCATTCTGTAATCTCTGGTTGAACCTGCACAACATCTGTGTCCTAGGAAGGACAACCCTTCTAACGATCACCCAACTATGTTCCCATGTAGAAGCATAGTCTCACATAAATTGGAATTGGTAACACTCAAATTTCCTGTATGCCGATTGTTTGAAACTAGAACCACTGAGAGCTATTTGCCAATGAAACTTCGGACGGAATTGAATCCAGAGCCTGACTGACTGACCTAAATCTACCAACTTCTTTGGAATCACATCACCTGATAAGTTTAGTGAAACAGAACTAAGACACAATCCACAAAACGCTACGTGTAGATTCAGGTTTGGAATGCAGGGACAACAAACATTTTTACAATAATTTGAGTGAATCATAATTCAAACTATTGGCTGGATAAGGCAGATTCAGTTCTATGGTGCTGTGACCTTGGACATTTAACATAGAGACCAATATCCCGAGAGTTATTTGCTCATTATAACTGATGATTTGAATTGAAGGTATTTTCAAAATAAATTCCTTTTCCCCATCATACCAATTTGTTTCCTAGAGCATAAGAATATTACACTTACTGGGTTAGGGGTGCAGCCACTGGGAGGCGCCGTGGGGGTTGTTTGGGTTCAGATTCATCTGTGTCAGAACTGAGACCCGAGTCGGAATGAGGCGGCACACTTTTGCCGTTAATTTGCCAGGGTAAGACAACTCCCCCTCCCTGACGAGACCGCAGTTTAGAAGGAGTCAAAGTCAAAGCAGAGATCTCATCAAACTCGGCTGAGCTGTCGTCTGGCATATTCTCAACGGACGACATGCGTTGGCGGTTGGCTGCGATATTAGTAACGTTTTTATTTAACATACCGGTCTTCCTCAAAATGCTGGGTGAGGGGGCCGGAGACTTCGCAACAGAAGTCACTGATTTATTCACCGGGCTTTCGCCCTTACCCAGCTGTCTGATTGTGGAAAAGTTCGGGGAGCTGGACACATGGTTGGTACTGTTCGTCACGGGGGTCGATTGCTTCTGGAAGCTATAGTCACTGGGGGAGTTTATATTTGTATTGCTGTACGAAGGAGTCACACTAGTGTAGTTACTGAATCTCTCTCCATTGAGAGTATTCTGAGAGTTTGGAGTGATGTGAGCAGGGACCTCGTCTTGCCGCGTCTCATCTTTCTCCGGACTATCAAACTCTGATGGGTTTAAAGCCTCCAAGTGTCGGCTCCTACTGGACAGTCCACTTGGACTGGAAGAAGATGCATTGGCTTTCATGGTCTCGTTAGCTGTACCCCTAGATTTACTGAATGAAGGTAGTTTGCTCTGATTTCTTGGTTCAGAACGAGTCCCACTATTGGCGGAGTCATATTTGAGTTTGGAGCTATCTCTAGAAGGCGGGGATAACCAGCCTGTGCTTGAATTCATCCTGTCTGATCCGTTCTCCGCTGGTCCATTATGCAGTGAAGGGTCACGATGATACGGTGATGTATGGATGTGAGATGTTTTGCTGGGTTGGTCCCGTACCGGTGGTTCTATAGGGCTGGCATCTAGTGTGCTGGTCGAGATACCACTCCCTCCTACCCTGTTTGTCGTTGTTGTATCTTTGGATGGCAACTGATAATCGAGATGATTTGACGATGTTGATGGTTTGGACGATGATTGTGCATAGCGCGAGGATTTGGCAGAAGACGACCCATTATAACTAAATTTATCCTGTTTATGGCCAGACGGGACAGAGAAATGTTGGGCCAGACTGGAGACTGTACCAGTTTCTGGATATTCAGATTCTGGTTCCGTAGTCCTGGAATCCCCTTTGGTCATGCTGGGATCCTCTGTAAACGACTTTCCCAGAATCCCTGATTTCCCCAGCAGAATGTTCTTGGCCTGTTCTAAGGTCAAATCTGGGGCCGATCTCCTTTTGGCATGTGCAGCTTTCCGCAAGAAACTTGTACGAACTACCTGAGTCTTTGAAGGTGGGGGCATTGTAAATTTGTCAAAATCTTCTCTTGAACGGAGCGGATGATGTCCAGAGGACTTCGACCAGGCTGATTTACTGCCCACAATGTCACCGGGCATAGACCGCCTGGTGTTCCACTGGTTGACTTTTCTGGACGAGTCCCTCATGGCCGCCCGGCTGCTGTAGAGACTGGAAAATGAGTTTCTGCCCATCGGTCTCATTGCTGCCGGTTCACTGGCAGCGACACTACTGTTGTCCGACATGCTAGAGCTCGTTTCATCAACGTCCATGAATTCTGGGACACTTTTAGAGAGGTCGGCGAGATTTCGGAGATTGGTACTCTCCTCCTCCTCCTCTTCTTCATCGTCATCCTCAAAACACGTCGCCAAATTCGGGACGGACACAGTAAGGAGGCGAGACAGCGAGTGTCTTCTGTTGTCGAATTCAGCCCTCGGGGAATCCTCGTCAGGGAATGGGGAGAGTCCTAATTCCTCCAGTGAAGATGCGGACTTGGACAGATCGCCCGTGCTGCCCGTCAAACTTGATCTACTACCATCTTTCTTGTGTAGATTGGAGGAGGAAGCCGCCTTAGCAATCTTGGCCCTCGAACTCTGTGTCGGTTTCAGATAGGAATGTTGATCTGTGGAATGGCGTTGCGATCTCGTGTATAATCGCGGTTTATCTGCAGCCTCTGCTGCGACCTCACTAGGGATGTTTTTCTCGGAGTTACCCCTCCTCGATAAGAACGAGCTCTGTCCGGACTCTCGTCTGTCCTGAACTGGCTGTTTGATGTGATTGGATGAGAGTCGGCTAGGCTTGCTCAATTCCTCTGTGATACTCGTGGGTCTCAACTCGAATGTACTCACTGGAAAAAAGCAAATAAAAAGATTTAAAACGGAATATTCGAGTTAAATCATTGTTTAACATATGGAACATTTATTAAAACTGTGTAAGTCTTCCTGAACAATAAATACAAAGTTGGAGAAACTATTGAATATGTTTAAATATCTTAAGTAACTTTAGAAAATTGGGTCTAAAGCTAAAATTTTAACAGGAATAACAATGAGGAGAAAGAGACTTTGCTTTGTGCTTGTCTGAAAGTGAATTTGAACAATGGCCGATTTTGAACTCCACTTTCATGAAAGAAACTAATGTTACATAATATCTTTCTACTAAATATACTGCATATATACAATAATGCATTATATACATGCAACATGCTAGTTTCCAGATAATAAGAAAAAAGTAGAAAAAATGATAAAAAAAATAAATAAAAAAAATGTATGGAGATTTAATCAAAATCAATCTCGACATGAGGGACACAATGTCATGCTAGAAGATGGAGATTATAATTTATACAGATCTGAGTATATAACACAAGAGACATGAGTATGACTGAAATATATGCTATACTAACAACAATACAACCATAGATTTCCACAATGCTGTATACATAGATTTCAGGAGAGAATAAACAAGTAAATACAATGTGAATATATGAACAGCACTTCTGTCTACTAAAGTTATCATTGTAATTCAATCCTGGTATGAGTTCCAAGTCAGTAGATTAGTATGTGGAAAGGACTACATGTAAGTCTTCATTGATGACCTCTGGCTGCAGATGGTAAATATGCATGGTGATAAACCTGTTGCAAAACCCAGCAAATTCAGACGTTTCTCAGTTGTATTTTATGCAAGGCTGCTGCATAAAAATGCTGGTTTGCCCTTTGCAGTACCGTAATAGTGTATGTGAATGTTTAAACAGACATTTTTTTCAAATATACAATGTGCAATTGTCCTCGAAAACTGAATTCCTCTTGAATCATCGAAACGACAGAACTTGTCCAGACTATAAGAGGGGTTTGAAAATGCTAGAATCTAACTTAACAAGCATGATATGGCAAGATTAAGAAACTGATTGACAGTGTGACTGAAGATGTGTAAGAAGAGGGTTAGATACATCATACTTATAAGCTACATTATAGATGAACACATCGGACTATGTACAAGTTCTCGGGAAATACCTGCATTCAGTATTTAGCAGAAGTTGTGGGAGGAGCGAGTGAGTGAGTATGATTTAACGTAACTTTCAACTATCTTTCAGTCATATCAGGATGTTAAGGTCTTATTACAGTAGGGTCCAACATTGTATTCCTTTTTACACCTGGGACCCCAAGAAAGGTGCCCCATGTTAGTCGCTTCTTACGACAAGCTGTCTGAGGAGCTGAGGCCCTTAAATTCGTAGCAGGACCAGGGGTGTGCTCAAGGAGTGAGTCAATCCCTGGGAGCTCCACGAGGTTTTCATGGGTAGATTTTTAATTACATGTTCATTGCTGAATGATCACACTCTGAAGGTTCTGGATACAGTAACACTCATGTACAGGTTCTGGTTACAGTGAGTAAGCGAGTGAATTTGATTTAATGTTGCTTTCAACACTATTTCAGTCATAAAACAGTATTTGGTTCCTATTCCTTTTAACACCCGGAAACCACATAAATTGGGTCCCTTTCCTTTTAACACCTGCCACCCCACGGCTGGAGTCCCATTCCTTTTCACACCTGGGAACCCCACGGGTGCCCTGGTCAGTTGCCTCTTACGACAAGCTCTCTGAGGAGCTGAGACTTATTGTTACCATGACCTGGAGTCAGTGTGCATGACGACTCCCCAGGTCAATCCCCGGGTGCCTGAAGGGGCAGTTCTGGCTACATTAACACTCGTGTAGAAATGAGAGTAAGTACAGGATGTCCGTTGCGGAAGAAGGTTCTCCGTGGGTTAATCATGTTAGTCATCCAGTACTCTGAGAACTGCGAGTGTTTTACCATGTTAACTCCTTAGTGCTGTGAGTTTACTTGAACTATCCCAAGTGTGTTGAGATAGGCCAGATATGTATATCATCGAAGCTAACCACTGAAATGGTCGACATCCTCAGTTGCCGCAAATTAGCTATAATACTTCGGCTTGTCTCGCTAAAATCAATGATGTGATGCAGACAGCCAATGAAGATCAGTAAAAACAGTTTAGAGACCAATCTAGATATGTTCTGATTGGCTTAGGTGAGAGTGTGTCAGCTGTGAGTATATAAATGTCCGAACAATGGCTGCAGTGAACAGGTTAGAAGGAACCATCTCTCTAAAATGGAGGTAAAAAAGGTCGTTTTTGTCCAATAAATTCAACAATATATGGAATGAAGAGACATCCGCCACAGGCGACAATGGACAGATATATCCCTAACGGATGGTATGGCAAAAACAAACTGTCATCTGTCTATTAATTTGCATAAGAATAGACGACATGTTTTGTTCTCTATTAGAGAACAATTAGACTATGCACACTTTCACTGGAAAACCACTGTTACGACATACATGTAACAATATATATAAGTCGCCTGAAGATTTCGGAGCGCTATGATGAATAAGTCAAAAGTTATTTTGAAAAAACGACCTTTTTACCTCCATTTTGGAGAGTTTGTTCTCTCTAATCTGGTGAGACCTCACTGTTATGACTGTAGAATAGAGAATATAAAGGGATGTTTGAATCACTACAGCATTCAAGTTGAGGACCCCAAATGTATAGTACTGAGAGAGACTCGGCTGGCCCTTGATTATATTACCCAATTAATAGAATATTAATTATGATAAAGTATTATATTTCAGAGTGAGGATAGAGAATTTGAGTCTCACAGAGAGCAGACAGATAATTTATATCAAAGTCACCGAAAAGCATACAGTATATTCACGATAGATCATCCAGAGGTACGACACTAAAAGCAGGCTAAAGTATCAGTCCTATTATATCGACCACCAACAACCATCATGCATCAGGCCTTTACCACGCAGTTTGTTTGGTAGTGCTCCCGTTGCCTTAGCCTTAGTACCATTAGAGAGACTCCGCAGAAAGGGTATACGACTGTTACGGCCCCTAGGAAGGGGTGGTTTACCATATTTGGCCGAATCTTTAAGAGAAGAACCCATATGATTAGACGATGTCCCCTCTTCGATTGGCTGCTTCGAGAGGTCAGTGGTAGACCAAGAGCGACGTATAGAGGGCCGGGTATTTGACTTCCAGTTGCCTAGGTTACAAGTGAAGAAAGTTTTGTAGGTATCCCTCTGGGGCTGCTCACAACCCTTTGTGTTAAGCAGTTGTAGGAAAAGATCACCAGATCATATAGGTTGTCTTGTTAGACCAGATCTTTCCATTCTAGACCCCATCTACTCCCAACACCTGGCTTCCAACTACAGAAATCTTTTACAGCTGCTAAAGGCTCTATCATGTTAATCGAATCTAGCATTACCTTTCACAAAATAAGCAACCACAAAGTACCGCAACTAATATAGGATGTTTTCCAGTAATCACGCATATTTTTACTGAAGCAGGACATACAAAGATGATACAAATTTATGATCTGATGTCAGAAATCATCACGAATCAGCAATTTTCTGGGCTTAAACTACTGAGTGGGTCTAGCTACTCTCAAAAGCGGGGCATTCAGGTCAATTCGAAACCATCTTAGGTATTCAGGTTTTGATCTAAAATTAGATATGTAACATACTTTGGACTCACTCAGACCACTATATATATTTTAACCTCATTACATGTAGTGTTAACATGTAAATCATTGCCACACTGATGCTATTATTATGTCTGTTAAAAGTCAGTACCATGGTTAGTTGAACCAGAATTATCTCCCTTGCCAACGGAGACTGATCGTGAAGGAGAAGCTGGTGGTGTTCTCCTCCTGTCCGCCATAATACTTTTGTTGTCTTGGGGTGGACTGTCACTGCTAAATTCCTGAATATTCGAAGATAAAATGTGTCAGTCAATAAATGTGAAAACGTTAATTGTTACTGTACATTTTACATAATGTCATAGCATGCTGAAATTCGATCACATTTTTCTTTATCAATGAAAAATAATCTTACGGCATGTTGAAAATTCAATCATGCTTATATACTGAAAAAAAAAGGAAAAAATTCAGAAACTTTTTTTTCAATTAATTGGAGATTGCTGAAGATGAATAAATTACTAATTTTTTTTTTTGAGTACTTTCATTATCAAATAATTTATTACATGTCAAATTGGATCTGATGATTCGCTTCTGAAATAAGACTACATGTGACTAGAAAACTTATAATTTCATTCACCTTGTCTGGCCTTAGTTAAATTTGAACATAATTATTGTTCATAATTCAACAATCCAACTTAGACAGATAACAAAGGCAGGCATGAATCAAAGCACAATCTCCATGCCAATAATGCAATGAAAATCCAGACAATAATATTAGCCAATTTTATTATTTGTTTCACGGGCAAATTTTATATTTTTGGGACAAGCAGTGGCATAACACTCCTTCAGTTTTAAAATTTTGGACAAGCTAACAAATTGAAATTGATGTGGCAAAATTTCCTGTTATTATCAACTTCAATCTTGAAAAAAAATTAAAAAAATCCACCCATGAAACATAAGAGCAAAATTGGTGTGGCCTAATGCATACAAGATTCATCACCAGGTCCAGGGAAAATCATTTCTGACAAGGTAAAAAGCCCAATTACTGTACCAGGAGATAAACGTAAACCAATAATCCAAAACATACTGTGGAGTTTAGTCGAATGGGTGAGAAGTAAGGGTCCGGGAGGGTGGAGAGCCTGGCTCGTCGCTCAGGCGACCGTTGATCATATACAGGTTGGTTTGATGGCTGATCAAAGACAGGCAGGTCAGACTGGTCACCGCCCCATCCCAGCTAACAAACGTGACAAACAACAGTGCATGGGTCAAGGCATGTGCAAATTGTTAGAGGCAAATCATCGAATGTTAGATCAAACAATAAGAGTGCATCAAAATTTGGGTAACTGGTATGGATGAATGGATTGTAAATTTGGGTACCATAGAAAAGACTATGTGTTGAAATACATGTAGAACATCACATAAACTTCAGACTTTATATGAGTACAGTTGATATAGAGAGTATGTGCAGCTCGTCATAGTTTTCAGTATATTAGCCGCAGAAAATTGCGTTCTCATGGCATCAGGTTGTGTACCTCATACTTTCAGATATACCCTCTGATTGCACTGGGGTTAAAACACAGCTTTTGTGCACATAGTTCTTGGCCACGCTTGTAAATGGAGCAGAGTGGGCTCAACATGTCACAGCTCAACAGGAAGTTGTACCTTGTGTTCTTGTGAGATAATTTAGCATAAAACTTTTACAAGATATACTGGATGCATTTCCCATTTCTCTCAAATGCAGATACATGCTTCATGTGTCAATCAAAATGGTTACAGACGAAATGCTCATGCGAGCCTCATTTTTCTGCACATTGCAGTTAGAGGGTGTTACACCGACGTTTAGTAGGTCACAAATTCTGACAATGGGAGAATTCAGAATTGGCCAGTAAAATATCTAATCTCACAAGACATATAATTAACAAATAATCTAACAAATCACAAGAGAAATATGCAACAGATTTTTCACAATTTATATTGAGAATATAGGATAATTTGCAATATTCTTGATTGTAGATGCAGTAAACCTTAGAGGATTTATCTTGGAATGAGAAGAATTATTGGATTCATGCACAATTCAATACATATTTAACAAGCGTTCTGGCCATTCTGTTACTGAATGTAAGAACGTACAATTCTCAAACAAACCAGGCAGCTTTTGGTGTAGGGAATAAAGCATAAAATAACTTGCATGGGTTAAACAAACAGGAGTTGCAGAAATGCAAACAAAATAGTTATTTGGGTAAGATAAATAAAGCCACAATTCTGGCCAAAGCAACCATTTCAGTATAAAGTGCACAAACTTTATAATGTAGAAGTAAGAAGAGAATGGACTCACAGACTCAAGTTTTCTCCTGGTTTCATCCACAGCTCTGGCCATGTCATCTTTACGTCTCTGTACTGACTGATATACATGTAGAGGGAAGACAGGATATAACGTACATATATGTAAATACATGTACAAGGTATATTCATCGAGTCGGGTAATGCTTAACTCACATCCATGTGTAATGTAGAGATTCAACACTTGACTTGTAAATGTAATAACCAAGATTGAAGACAACAAAAGAAATATTAATACATCGTATAACAATTAATAACAAGACTTCAGATGTTTGCCTTCAGGTTTTGGTAGATATGTTAGTGTTTGGTGAGGCCAAAAATAAGGGAGTTAGAAATAGGTTTATTTATTTCAGTGCATTCTGTTATATAAAACACCAAGTAGGCCATATGTATATACATGTATATATGACAGTTCAACACCACAAAATGCTAATTCAGACGGACATATAAAAAAGCCAAATTATTTCTTGGCCGTGAAATCCAGTATGACTGTACTCAGGTAAAGCATCAGGCCTAGTTAATTAACACCGGCCATCCATAAAACATGCATATAATTATGAGATAATTATCTATATATAATTAATGAACTGTTAGTCATTTTTATCATAATTAATGAAGAAAATCTTGAGTGCATACAGTTTCCTTTTCTATCATTTACCTTCACCTCGAAATGAACAATGTATGATCTGGAGTCCGACATCATCGTGGTAATAAAGCTTTAGGGCTGGACCCAAGCTATACATTATCTCAGGTGACAAGTACCATGACAACAAATGTCATCTTGAGTATCTTTTCAAAATGAGGCTCACCAATTTTATTTTTTGTTTCAAGGGAAGATTTTAATATTTTTATTATTTTGTTTTCAAGATTGGAGGGGATAATAAAAATAAAACTGGACCAGATTGGCGGGAATTCATCTACCCGCAGAAAGAAACTGGCAAATCTTAAAGTGATCGTAAACCCTCAAGTAAAGTTTCCATCAAATGAAAGACCATTGCAAACAGTATGGGAAAATATTTATTGTAATTTTTTTGAGGGTTTACGATCACTTTAAATGTCCGGTTTTATGTTCATTTTTATTATCGCCTCCGATGTTGAAAAATAATAAAATCAGCCCATGGAACAAAAATTAAATTGGCATGGCCTGAGACTAGACAAATATATACTTACATCAAACCAGTTATCTTGTCTGGCAACATTCCTGTTAAAATAAACAAGAGAAAACAATAGATGATTTTCCTAAACAAGCAAAGATGATCTAGTTTATACGATCTATAGATCGTACCTCCCACATACAGACCTGTCACTACGGACAGACTTACAGACACCTGATTGATGGTTATGGCTGAACACGTTAACAGGCAAAGTCTGGTTAATAATAGGTAACTTAACCATGGCTCATTAGAGCTTCTCATATCTAAGGTAAGATATAATGCATCCACCAGACAGGTCATCACAGTAAAAGGAGAATGTTAAGAGAATAGTAAAGGTGACCTATTAAGATGTAAATAAAGATATAGCTATGCGAAAATATCACTGTATACATGGTAGACTGATTACATCCTGTAGAAACTAGTCATTGCCTCCAAGCCACCTTCGAAATGTATACATTGTCTGAACTGTATAAACTGAAACTGGAATCCACTCATTCTCAAATTTCATTGCTTAAAATCATTTTGAATTTAACCTTCAAACTACCAGTTTAATGTTTACCTCATAAATTTTTTTTACATTTGGATGATAAATCTATATTTTAACAGAAAACAATAAACACTAATTCTGCTATAGGCAACTATACGATTTAAATTACTTATAATACATTCACAATACAGAGATATGCACATAAAAAACGAGCGTGATATGCTGGTGAAATCAGGCCAAATCTCATAAACATGATATTAATTATATCCTTAATTGGGATATGACAAGTAAGATGATATTGACCAGACAATAAAGTACTTGCTTAACGCCTCATTTATTTCTGTACATGTTCCAGGTGTACATGTATGTTCAGGTGGACTTAGAAAGGATCTTTCTTTCCTTTCTGCTTTAATGGTGTTCTACTCCTCAAGTATTGGACATTTCAAATGGAAAAGACCATGCCCCTGAAGTGCTATTTATTGCACAGTTCAGAGGTATAGTTACAGATACAGGTAGCATTTTGTTTGTACGGTTAACCTACCCCACCCATCACAGCTATGTCAGTCAGGTGGTCTGAAGGTGTACTGGCATGCGACACGATAACTTGATTACCATACACACACACACCGACAAACAACTGTAATATTAGGAATGGACTACTAAGAAGCAACATTATTAGCTATAAGATAAACTCGTCACATTATGAGTTGACTGACTGACGGACTGATTTATTCAACAGGACAATCTTACATGTTTATTTGTACAGATATAGTCATCCAGATATTCAATTTCTCTCACACCTATATAACTGAGTTCTCAAAGTAATGCACATAACCTCTAATTATTTCAAGTGTTCTATTATCTTATTCAGCATTTCAAGTCGGATTGACAAAAAATATACATTATCACTTACACTAATACAGTTATATACTTACCGAATAAAGTACTGAATTACATGAACACAATTAATGACTAAAGATATTTTCAGTGTTTCATCCTATCTGTATGCGTGATCAAGGAGCTTACTATATGACCTACATGTAATAAACCCAATAATAGGACAATAAATATGGGCAAGATCTAGGTTCTACATGTATATATATGTAATTTTTAAAATGATCTGGAGATATTATATTTGTATTCCATGATTGGTGTTTTTTACTCTTGTTAGTCCTTGTGGTAAACGGTTGTGGTAAAAGTGAGAAATACACTTGACCTTGTTCAGGTTAACCAGAATATTTCCTCTAAAGTTATGCTGCATGTGGTATATAGCATTATACGGAATTACCTGTAGGGAAGTCATTAAAATATAGTGTGTAACCTCTTAAAATGTCAG
>JAVTVY010053646.1:0-27488 GCA_036873755.1 Hanleya hanleyi
TTCAGCACCCCACAACACTGCTGCTACCACTATCGGGTATAACTCCAGGAATGCCATAGAGATTGATATATTCTCGTTGTCATGCATTTCACGCACAGAAACTGGCCACAATTCACTGAACCATTTTCCCTGGAAATAACCTCCGAAACCTAGCGTCGAAGCTGCGTCGGTGAATAGGTGGAAATCGGAGGCTACTGTGATGTTATCCTCGAGGAAAAAGGAAATACCATTCCACTCAGAAAGAAATGTGTGCCACAGACGTAATTCCTTCCTGGTGTCGGAATCCAGAGCCACGTACTTGTAACACCGATCTACCTGCTTGGATAGATTTATCAGATGTGAAATAAAGGCTCTTCCTGGCCATATTGCCTTCATGGCAAAATTTAAGTGACCTAACACACACAGCAACTCACGTTTCTTGCAGGACTTTTTGTGAAGAATGGAATTGAGAATTTCTATAATACGGCACACTTTATTGGCTGGGAGGCGCACTTCCATCTTGATAGAATCCAGGCAAACCCCCAGGTATTCCAACTCATGACTGGGGCCGACTGTTTTATGGGGGGCACGCGGGATGTTCAATCTGTTGAACACCAGAGACAACAAGGCAGTATTCCTGAATCCATTGGCCTGGGGATAATCTATGCAAAGATAATCATCTAGCAAGCAGTACACGAACTTGATCCCATAGTTGGCCCTACATATCCACGCTACTGCCTCAGATAGCATTGAGAAAATCGCCACTTGATACCATACCATTGAACCAAGCTGGGGTGAATGGGGACGAGTTTAAATGCATCACTGATATCAGTTTTACACAACCAAGCAGCTTGTCCGCAGTGCTTAATTGCTTTGATGGCATTGTGACGTTCGAGCGGTCAGAAAACGTCTATCTTTGCGGTGTACACGAGACTTGAGGCGGCCTGGTCTCAGGCCCCAGTGACAAATTGTCAGGCTGATGTGAACGCAGTCTCGTATGACTGGAATTGGCCAACGAGGAAGGTCCGATTCAACCTGTCACCTTGTCTGGATCGAGGAGGTAGGATGGGAGGGACCTGTAGAAACAACCAAGACAATAATAAAGTAATAATATTGTATTCTGCAATGTACACAGCTCTGTACGCGCACAATACCTGTAATAAAGATCCCTACTCTAGAGGTAGTTATCGTTAAGTGTTATCTTTAGCTTAAAGAGAAAGACTAATAATATACAGTATATACATGAGACCCTATCTATGACGCGTCACGGCCCAGTCTCGTCCAGACTGGCTCTCGTCGTGGTATGGTACGGCGTCTCTGGTTCCTCTCCGGTCGTAGGCGTAGCCCCGGACTCTATGGAACGTCTACCGTGTCAAGATTACACGGCCCATTTCATCTAAGCGTTATTAATCGTCTCTGGAATCCTCTCCGTATCACTGCCTCTCCTGGCAGTAGCCCTTCGGCGGCGTCGGTCCGTACAGCACACCACAGCGTCTTCGGCGGCAGCCCCTTTCGGCTCGGCAGACCTCACGTCTTCGGCGACCCGAATTCGGCGGCCCGAATTCGGCGACCCGTCTTCGGCTCGGCAGACTTCACGTCTTCGGCTCGGCCCGAATTCGGCGACCCGTCTTCGGCTCGGCACACTTCTCGTCTTCGGCTCGGCCCGATTTCGGCGACCCGTCTTCGGCTCGGCAAACTTCTCGTCTTCGGCTCGGCCCGATTTCGGCGACCCGTCTTCGGCTCGGCAAACTTCTCGTCTTCGGCTCGGCCCGATTTCGGCGACCCGTCTTCGGCTCGGCAAACTTCTCGTCTTCGGCTCGGCCCGATTTCGGCCCTCACGGCGTTGACCCAAAGACGAGGTAATAGGCTCAGATTGTCTGCATATATATGTGGTAATAATACCCTGGTCTCGGAGGTGTATTATTACCTTACAATGTAATGTCAATTAATACCAATGATTTGTAATAGAATTCAGAGTCTTGCGGCAAAGCATAATTCGAGCCCTGCGACAGTGTAAATATGTACAATGGATGTAAGCTTGTGTTATCAGTTACTCCTAGCCGAGGCCTGTGAGTAACTAGTGTAGGTGATTGTGATTAGATCTATTCCGTCCCTAAGGCCGACGATCTGGTGTCTGTGTGTGAGTATATGTAATCATGTAACATGGTATTTGTGTGATGGGCTGCAATGTGGGATATTTGGTGCTCTGTATTCCCCGTTGATGGACATCTCGTCTTCAGATACTGTGCGTGTTAGTATCTTATCCCCGTCTGGCGGTTCGTCTCGTCATCAGATACTGTGCGTGTTAGTATCTATTATCCCCAAGCTATGGCTTAGCTCTCGGCTTTCCAACCCTTCGGCGGATGGTTCGGCGCTGTTTCGGCAGTCAATTCGGCACTTTCGGCACTTTCGGCACATTCGGCGCATTTGCGGCGATCCTGTCGCTGTGCTCTCCCGCACGATGTTCACCCGCCGATCGTCTGGGACAGAATGCCGAACGTCCATTTCTCCGCGTCTTATATAGGCTCTGGCTCCCATAATCCTTTGCGCGCCCAAACATGGCAGCCCCCATAAAACGAAAGTATAGACTCCGGCGGTGTTGGATTTCGTGTCAGATCAGCAGAGTTCGACTTCTCTCGCCCGGTTTCGATGCAAGATGCGTGTCAGGGATATCTACACTTCCCTCGCTGAAAGTTTCAGCGCACAGTTAATACAGGTAAGTCGAATATCCACCATTATCGGTCCATTCACAATGCTATTTACACTGTCAGCATTAGAACGAAAATAACATTCTGCAGGTCACGGGCATTTTCGTCACACTACCCACGCCTTCGAAAACACGACGCCCTCGTCGTGGAGCTCGGCACAGCTACCAATCACCGGTGAGTAGAACGAACACGCAGTCTTTTATCCGAATGGGTAGATAGTCCACAGTATAATAACAAAGGCTTCAATACGGTAGAATTACATCAGACGTTCCTCCCAGCGGTCTGCTGGGTCGTCACTGAAGGAGGAGACATCAGGTCCCTGCTTTACGGCACTAACCAAACACTGCCGAATTACATTAATCCCGATAACGCGCGGGGCGTCTAATCTCTCGACCTCGGGTCGTCCGCCGCGGTTCTGTCTCGGCCTCGGCCGGGGGTAAAGCTTCCATGTCGAGATCCAATGGTGATGCAGACTGCAAATCAACCTCGAAATCGGCAAATCTCCGTGGTCGCCGTATCTCACGCCCTCCCCGGGTCAATCGAGGTCGCCGGTCAACAGTCGGCGTTCTGACGACAGTCGATGGTTCCATGGGGTAAGGAAAGATAGCCCCATGTCCCACACCATCATCTGATTCTACATCTCCATCGTCGCCAGACGTTTCTTCAGACTCACTGGTGGACATCTCACGAGCATAGAAAGGCTTCAGCTTGTCATGGTGAACAACCCGGAGACCTCCGTCCGCATCTGCAATGCGGTAGGTCACGTCCGTGAGAGCTTCCTTTATCACGTATGGTCCTGCCCAGCGGTCTCGTAGTTTTCGATTCTCTCCACGTCTGGGAGCAGAAATGTACAGGTAAACCTGGTCTCCAGGTTTGTACTTTTGCGGAAAGGCCTTGCTATCATATACCCGCTTCTGGCGCCGCAGGCTCTTCCCAGTCACCTCTCGGGCGTTACGATGAATCTCGTCCATCTCATCCCGTAGTTCTCCTACCCACTCCGTAGGTTCCACTTGCTGACGTGGAGGAGCTCCCAGTACCAAGTGAGATGGCAGAGAGACTTCTCTCCCGAACACCATCATATTCGGCGAGAACCCTGTCGTCTCGTGGGCTGTAGCACGATAGGACATCACTACAAGCGGTATATGCAAGTCCCAGTCGCTTGGATGACGATCAACACTGGCATGTAGCATTTGGGCTAATGTTCTGTTGAACCGCTCAATCATGCCATTTGATTGGGGGTGGTATGGCGTTGTCCTTGTCTTCCTCATCCCCAAAATTCGGCACATCCCTTTGAAAACTCGGCTCTCAAACTGGCGGCCTTGGTCCGAATGGATCGCCATTGGAACACTGAACTTGGTCACATAGTGTTCCACCACAGCCTGTGCAACAGTAGGAGCTTCTTGGTTGGGCATGGCAACGGCTTCGACCCAACGAGTAAAATAGTCTCCGATGACCGCAATATACTGGTTTCCACTGCCCGTCTCAGGCATTGGCCCAAGGATGTCGACTGCAATCCTCTCTCCCGGACAACCAGTCATCTGTCCACTGTGTGGTCCTCGCGGTTTGCGTCCAGCCTGCTTTCTTCTGTTACATACATCGCAGCTTCGGCACCATTGGCGTATGTCCGTCTGCAGTCCAGGCCAGGTATAGGCCTGCCTCACCTTCGCCAAAGTCTTCTTTACTCCGAGATGTCCACCGGTGGGACCGTCGTGGCACTCTCTTAACACTTTACGGCGCAAGGAACGAGGTACAACCAGCAGTCGTCGCTTGACATTTCCACGGTCATCCACCCAACGTCTAACCAGCAGCGAATCGCAAATCTCCAACCTATCGAAGGCACCCCACAGGCTCTTCGTGACGAGTCCGTACGGACTGACGTCTTCTCGGTTTGGTCGGCTACCTTGCCGCACCCAGTCGAGAACAGGTTGTAGGTCGGGATCTTCGGCCTGGGCTCGGCCGAATCCTTCGGTTGGCGACACCATCTCAATCACACGGGCGGCTGCCTGAACGTCATCGCTGCTTGATCGACCACACTGTTTGCATGGTATACGACTCAGTGCGTCGGCGTTACCATGTTTTCGACCCGGACGATGCTCGATGTTGAAATCGTAGACGCCAAGGGCCTGGATCCAACGGGCCAGCTGTCCCTCCGGTTCCTTGAACCGCATGAGCCATCTCAGCGAGGCGTGATCGGTGCGAAGCAGGAACTTCCGCCCAAACAAGTAGTGTCGAAAGCATTTGACGAAATGCACAACAGCCAGCAGTTCTCTTCTCGTCACACAGTAGGCTCGTTCGGCCTTCGACAACACGCGGCTGGCGTATGCCACGACCTTCTCTTCTCCATCTATCACCTGTGACAAAACGGCCCCGATGCCAAAGTTACTCGCGTCCGTATCCAAAATGAAAGGGAGCTTAAAGTCTGGCATAGCAAGCACAGGCGCGGTTGTCAGCTTGTCTTTCAGGGTGTCGAAGGCTTGCTGCGCTGTGTTGTCCCATATGAAGACGGCCTTCTTTTCAGTTAACTTATGCAGCGGCGCTGCAATGGTGGCAAAGTCCCGGATGAAACGTCGATAGTAGCTGCAGAGGCCCAGGAAGCTCCGAACCTCGGTCTGCGAAACGGGTGGAGGCCAGTCTCGCACAGCACGGATCTTCTGTGGGTCTGTTCCAATCCCATTCTGTGATACTACGTGGCCCAGATACAGGACTTGTCGTGCCCCTATGACGCACTTGGACGGCTTGAGCTTAAGACCATGCTGTTTTAACCTCTCGAAGACCCCATCAAGACGCTGAATCATCTCGTCAAACATCCGTCCAAAAACGATGATATCGTCAAGGTAGACGAGACACGTATCATAATGGAGTCCTGCTAGGATGGCTTCCATTAGACGCTCAAAGGTCCCGGGCGCATTGCACAGCCCGAACGGCATAACTCGGAACTGGTACAGACCTTTCCTGGTTGCAAAGGCTGTCTTGCATCTATCTTCAGGGGACACTTCAACTTGCCAGTACCCTGACATTAAGTCAAGGGTACTCCACCAACTTGCACCTGCTAAAGAATCCAGAGAGTCGTCGATCCTCGGCAACGGGTAAGCATCCTTCTCTGTGATCTTGTTCAAAGCACGGTAATCAACGCAGAAGCGCATTTTCCCGTCCTTCTTTTTCACCAGAACTACCGGCGCTGACCACGGTCCACTTCATGGCTCGACCACTCCACGCTGTAACATGTCTTCAACTTGCTCATCGATCATTTCACGGGCGTGAATCGGCGGTCGTCTCGGAGGAATGCGGATGGGTGGTGCACTTCCAGTCTTTATGTGATGTTGTACCATCGTCGTTCGACCTAGATCAGTATCGTCCTTAGCGAACAGGTCAGTATATCGGGTGACCAAATCTTCTACAGCCAGGGCTTGGTCTGTCTCTAGGCCTTCGCTGGATCGTCGAACCAGATCTATAAGGTGGTCTGGACATGCGCTGGTCAGCACGGCGAGTCTCGGTCTACTAGGTTTCGCACGGCTCGGCGTCGACGCTTCGGCCGCACTCGAAACTTGGTCTTCCACTACTTCTACTTCACCCATACGGCCGCAGAGCGTCCCGGCCTGGACTACAGTCGGATCTGAGGACAAGTTGAGGAACCTCAGGGTGACTTCGCAGTCACGGTCGACCTCGGTGAGGACCCTGGCCACCATGGGTCCTATCTTCTGGGTAAACTCTGGTTCGTTTTCGATCATCCCTACCTCGCCTGGTAGGCCCCTACGAACTTTTCCTGTTACAACGGCTTCGGCTCCAGCAGGAATAGTCACAGTCTCGGTCACGGCTACACGGTAACAGCCTGCGCTCCCCACGACCTCGCATTGGATGTAGCGGCCACCATACTTGACCATGTGGCGCTCCGTGTCGATCTTGGTACAGTGGGTGCTGAGAAAATCGTACCCTAGTAGCGCGTCCACTGTCAGATCTCCGACTATCATCTTCTGTGTTCGTGTGGTACCGTCTATAGTGATTTTAAAATCAGCTTCACCTTTCAGGGGCATCAGCGTACCGTCAGCCATTCGAATACTAGCATAAGATGGGCTACTCAAGGCTGGTCTGAGCCGCGGACTCAGCTGCTGGTATACTTTCTCGCTCAGGAGGGAAATCGACGCCCCCGTGTCAACACAACACCACATCTTCACTGGCCCGATCTTGGCAGGCAAATAGCTTCCAGCTTCCTCGGAAGTATTAACTTTGGGAGGATTCTTGGGCGATCTCGGCGGTTTAGAGTCATCTGCTTTGGATACATCCGGGCAGTCCGCCCTGTAGTGACCCTTTTTGCCACACGACCAGCAAGCATTACTTCGTTCCCGATTCCCATACGTCCGTTGTTGACCCCTGGTGTATCTTTGTGGTTGTCGCCGTGGTTGAGGCTGAGACTTTCGCATTATTTCCTCCATCAATTCTTTGATCTGTTTTCTCAGCCGAGCTTCAGATTCTTCGTCATCCTCAGAGGTTGCAGCTAATCCCTCATCTTTACTAGGAACCGTGGACTTCGCGGTTGCCCAAGTCTTACGGCGTTGCGAGGACTTGAATGCTTCTACTTCTACTGCAGAGTGTACAGCTGCATCTAAGGTCTTCGGCCGCGTCTGCCATACAAGAAATCTAAGCTCGTCCCCAATAGCCTCCAAAAACTGATCCTTTGCCAAGGTATCCTGTACATCATCTCCGGCATCGGGATGTGTTTCATTATTGCGAGCCGAATTATACAAATTCAATTGATTCGGCAGAGCAAAACGCTTCTACAAGGCATCCCTCAATCGTCCATAGTCAGCGCTCCCTGGTTCTGATTTCATGCTGGCCAACAGCTGCTGGGCAGATCCTCGGAGGGCGACGGCCAGATATTGACCCCGTTGTGAGTACGTCCATCCGTTGATGGCAGCACAGTGGTCGAAATGGGAGAGATAATCCCGTAATGGCGTTGTCCCATCATAGGTAGCTGCCTTTGCCGCCATCAACATCGGTCGCCTCACCTCAATCGCAGGGGTCGAGGTCTGTAATGGCTGCCTCCAGCTCATGGGCTCATCTCGTCCTCTCCTCGGCGGCGGCGGCGGCGTCTGATCGCAACCCTGCTGCGACCCGGACATACATTCGGTTCGGCGGTAATCATCAACCATTTCGGCAGCCTCACAACTCGCATTCAGCTCTGCGACGTCGTTTTCAGTGTCCGGTCGTCTGATCGCCTCTCTTTCCTGAATCTGACTGGCATTGATTCTGGACATCTGGATCGCTATCACCGATACAGTCCTGGCCATAGACCCCATGGTTTGTCGTAGCTTGGCAATCTCTTCCATCATCTGTACGGTCGAATCGTCGTCACGGTATTCGTATCGGCCCCCGAGACCGTGGTTATCAGAACCAGAGTCTTTAGGGGCTCGATAACTTCCATTCTCGTCGGACAACGTCTGCCACGCAGGTATCGGCGACAGGTCAGCTGGGGGAGCCGACAGCACTGTGTCCAGCTCTACTGTGGACAGGTCCAGCAAATCCACTCTCTTCGGTGCCTCAAACGCTGATCGTCCGGTCCCCACTCCTCGTCGTGACTCTTCTCGGTCTCTCGGAGTTGGCGTTGTGGACAGCTGCCGCTGGCTTCTCGTCCTCCCTGACTGCCAGTCGCTGTACGCTGGACGTAGTTCGGCGCCGACATCTCCAATACTCATGCTTGGTTTTCTGGTTTCTTCCCAGCGTGGTCCCTTCTCCATCGGTTTCCCGGTGTTGGCCATCCCACCGCTGCCACAAGTTGTGACGTTCGAGCGGTCAGAAAACGTCTATCTTTGCGGTGTACACGAGACTTGAGGCGGCCTGGTCTCAGGCCCCAGTGACAAATTGTCAGGCTGATGTGAACGCAGTCTCGTATGACTGGAATTGGCCAACGAGGAAGGTCCGATTCAACCTGTCACCTTGTCTGGATCGAGGAGGTAGGATGGGAGGGACCTGTAGAAACAACCAAGGCAATAATAAAGTAATAATATTGTATTCTGCAATGTACACAGCTCTGTACGCGCACAATACCTGTAATAAAGATCCCTACTCTAGAGGTAGTTATCGTTAAGTGTTATCTTTATCTTAAAGAGAAAGACTAATAATATACAGTATATACATGAGACCCTATCTATGACGCGTCACGGCCCAGTCTCGTCCAGACTGGCTCTCGTCGTGGTATGGTACGGCGTCTCTGGTTCCTCTCCGGTCGTAGGCGTAGCCCCGGACTCTATGGAACGTCTACCGTGTCAAGATTACACGGCCCATTTCATCTAAGCGTTATTAATCGTCTCTGGAATCCTCTCCGTATCACTGCCTCTCCTGGCAGTAGCCCTTCGGCGGCGTCGGTCCGTACAGCACACCACAGCGTTTTCGGCGGCAGCCCCTTTCGGCTCGGCAGACCTCACGTCTTCGGCGACCCGAATTCGGCGACCCGTCTTCGGCTCGGCACACTTCTCGTCTTCGGCTCGGCCCGAATTCGGCGACCCGTCTTCGGCTCGGCACACTTCTCGTCTTCGGCTCGGCCCGATTTCGGCGACCCGTCTTCGGCTCTCACGGCGTTGACCCAAGGACGAGCTAATAGGCTCAGATTGTCTGCATATATATGTGGTAATAATGCCCTGGTCTCGGAGGTGTATTATTACCTTACAATGTAATGTCAATTAATACCAATGATTTGTAATAGTATTCAAGACTTGCAGCAAGGCATAATTCGAACCCTGCGGCAGTGTAAATATGTACAATGGATGTAAGCTTGTGTTATCAGTTACTCCTAGCCGAGGCCTGTGAGTAACTAGTGTAGGTGATTGTGATTAGATCTATTCCGTCCCTAAGGCCGACGATCTGGTGTCTGTGTGTGAGTATATGTAATCATGTAACATGGTATTTGTGTGATGGGCTGCAATGTGGGATATTTGGTGCTCTGTATTCCCCGTTGATGGACATCTCGTCTTCAGATACTGTGCGTGTTAGTATCTTATCCCCGTCTGGCGGTTCGTCTCGTCATCAGATACTGTGCGTGTTAGTATCTATTATCCCCAAGCTATGGCTTAGCTCTCGGCTTTCCAACCCTTCGGCAGATGGTTCGGCGCTGTTTCGGCAGTCAATTCGGCACTTTCGGCACATTCGGCGCATTTGCGGCGATCCTGTCTCTGTGCTCTTCCGCACGATGTGCACCCGCCGATCGTCTGGGACAGATTGCCGAACGTCCATTTCTCCGCGTCTTATATAGGCTCTGGCTCCCATAATCCTTTGCGCGCCCAAACATGGCAGCCCCCATAAAACGAAAGTGTAGACTCAGGCGATGTTGGATTTCGTGTCAGATCAGCAGAGTTCGACTTCTCTCGCCCGGTTTCGATGCAAGATGCGTGTCAGGGATATTTACACTTCCCTCGCTGAAAGTTTCAGCGCACAGTTAATACAGGTAAGTCGAATATCCACCATTATCGGTCCATTCACAATGCTATTTACACTGTCAGCATTAGAACGAAAATAACATTCTGCAGGTCACGGGCATTTTCGTCACAGCATCGTCAATCTTAACGTATTGCAGAGAAAATTCATCTTTACTAATTAACTCGTTGATGCTAGGATGTGAACTGTTACCACGTGGAGCTGAGAGGTCGACTATAAGCCGCTTCTTACCAGAGTACTTCCCTTCAGCAATGCCAATTGGACTCACTCTGTATACAGGAAATGGAGGTGTTTCAAATGGGCCTATGATAAACCCCTTATCTAACTCAGTTTGTACACACAAGTCCACGACTTCAGGTTGTGAGGTTGCAGATTGCAGGTTCTTACATTCCTTAGTTACACTAGGGCACTGGGAAATCCCTGTGTGAAAACCTTCACGCATACCTGTAATCAGTTTGTTAACAAATTCTCTATCAGGGTGCCGCAATAGCTCCAGTTCAAGTCTCTCAATATTTACTGGTGTGTGAGGAACAATTTGCGGAGGGCAAATAGGCTGGATAAGATTTATACTTTCTTCATGTTCAGGTACCTGTAGTTCGAGTCATTGCATATTCTTATCTCTTGCCTGTTTGCATGTGTGTCGTGGGTGCTTCGCCTGGCATACAAGACAGATATGCACAAATCTACAAGTTTCGCGCTTACAACCCTTCATATCATTGAAATCATTACAAATTTCCCCTCCTGCATGGTTAACCCTCCTGCGCCCGAACCAGTCTGAATATTCGTCCTTGGGCGATGAAAAACCTGAATGGTCGTAGTACCTGTCGTTTCGCCCTGTGTAATTTGGTGCGGAGTTGCGTGGTCCACTGCGAGAAACTTTAGGACAAAAGGCTGTACTATGCCTGATCGAATTGCAAATGGTGCAAGCCAAAACTCTATGGCCCGAGAACACGGCATCGAAAATGTTTTTATCCCTTCTGGACCAATCCACTTTCAAATTGTACATTTCTAGCAAAGAAGCTGCTCTGGCTGAAAATTCACAGTGATACTCATAGAAAAGCGTTCCCCCGAATTGATGGGACATCTGCACGACATCTCTTTCATAACGATCTAACTCCACGCGGCGCAAGGGGAATTCTAAACACATAATGTTCTTATAAATTCCAAAGGCGAGGATAAATTCTGACAGTGTCAGACGTTTATTAAGACGGCCATCATTTGTATGTCTGAGATAGAGAGTATCTCCGTTTGCCTCTACCGTTTTAATGGACTCGGACTCAAAGTTTGGGATGAGTAGAGAAGCCAAATTAATACTCTTACCTTCCCAAATCCTCTGCCTGATAGAGTCAGACACTTGCTCCACGTGTGGCAAGGAGTCCGAGGCCACGCCGAACTCGGTATGCTGCGTAAATGTATGTACCATTTGGCTAGAAGGCATCATTGTTGATGTTGTAGGAATTCCCACTCCCATTGCCGTTCGTAAATTGAAGCCGCCCACTACATTTCTTTGACCGGTTGTAGGAGAATGAATGGCAGCCGACTGTGTGGGAATGTGGGCTGCAGATGCTGCAGTATCCTTGGAGGCCGCAAGCTGAACACGAAGCTCATCAATTAGCTTTCGTTGGTTAACGAGTTCATCCAGTAGGCTTGTTTCATGGGCGCCGCCATGTTGTCGGTTTACCTGTTCGACCCCACTTCCGGCCGAAATCATGCGCACTGTTTCATCCAACTGAGAGACATCCGCCTCAGCGCACGTGGTGGCTGCTTGTACTGTAGGTACAACAGGCCGAGTTTCGCTGTCAGAGTTATGCTCGGCAACAATAGAATCCAAATTTTCCACACAGCTTTGCAAGTGCTGCTTACGTATCCACGTTTTGGGAGCCCTGAATCCAATACATAATAGTTTCTGTCTCATTTGTGCAACCGTCCAGTTTTTAGGGTTTTGGAAATCCCAGTCTGCAGAACTTGCCCTCTCGGGCTGCACATTAATACTGGTATCACCCTGACCAGAAGAAATCAGAGGTGGAGATACCACAATGGGATTGTCTGCACAGGCTTTTCTCTTCCTTCCTCGTGTTCTTGTCCCTCCATTGTGTAGATTAGTAATAAGAGGACAAATTTAAGCGGTGTAGCCAACAGTCAAGTGAAAATTGAAGCAGACTGAAATCCAGTGAAATACTTGCACTTTGCAGATGAAAACTTTTAACAAAGAAATGAATACAGTTGGCAGCATAGATAAAGACGTCGAGTCGAGTGGAACTTGGCAGATTACCCCTAAAATTTGACATTCTGAAACGCCTCTTACAATTCTGGATACATATCTTGGATAATCCGGGCTCTTTGGTGTTCGAAGTGTACACTAATACATCGAGCAGTAGTGGCTGGGCTGCCTATATACGTATGCTTTTAGACTCGTGTGGACTTGGATACATGTATATTAACCAGTCCCATATTACAAAATGTGATATAGAAATCATAATTCGTAGACTTAAGGATATTGCAATGCAGGATATACTATCTGCTATCCACTCGTCTGATAAACTTACAGTTCTGGCTTTAATGACTTCTTCGTTTAACCGTGCCAGTTATGTGGATCTTGTCGTTTCCAAGGAATTAAGAAGTGTTCTCTGCCGCTACAGAATTAGTGCACATAAATTAGAAATAGAAATTGGCCGATACAAGAATATAACTAGAACTGAGCGCTTGTGTACACGTTGTTCATGTGAATCTATCGAGGATGAATACCATGTCTTATTTGAATGTCAAAGCTATAAGGATATACGAGTGCCATTCATCAATACAATACAGAAAATGTTTCCATACTTCTCAAAGTTACAGAAAACCGAAAAGATTAAATTGGTACTTGGGAGTATCTCCAAATCTATTTTGACCCTCACTGCCAAATACCTGATACTATGTGAGAACTTGCGGAAGACTGAAACTTATTAGTTCCTTGGAAATATGTGTATAGGCCTATCTATACTTCAGCTAGTCCAACTGGTAACTGCTATACGTATATACGGTATTACATACTTCAACCTGTTTGTTAAATATTATTGTTTCACACTGACAGTTGTATTTTCGTCCTTTTGTGCCAAATGACCATATAACCAGCCATGTGACTGTGTTTTAGTGTCAATAAAGTTATCTTATCTTATCTTATCTGTAGCATTGGAAAGCAGGGCTAAGAGTGAAGGAAACAGAGACTGCTGGTTCCCACAGTTTAATGGCCAGATAGCCCATCTGTAGAAGTAATTAGTTCTGGGTATAGGTCCCAGTTGAGATTTATGACTTTGCACTCTGCAGAATGACCAGAGCACATCTGGACTGAGTTAGTTGTGAAGTGTTGGCTCTCCCTGCATAAACCACATCAAACCAATAACTTGGTAGATTTCAATGAATTTAAATGACTCCATAGGAAACTTTTAACGAGCCGACTGTTGGATTTACAATGGAAATAAAGAGATACATGTATTCGGATTTATATGTCGGATTAAAACCCACAGGGACGATGCACTGGTATTTTAGCACGATCGTCCGGTTGAATTGGGCAAATTGTGATGAGATGGCTAGGACATAGACGCACAGTAAATGTTGCCGAAATCAAAGTTTTTTTTGTTTATTATATTTTCTCGCCTGGTCTGATTTTATTTTAGAAACAAACGAGCAGATATTCTCAAAGACAGATTAATTAAAGTATGGGCCTTCTGAAAATAAATATATTTAGCGGGGTTTCAATCAAGCTACATGCAAATATATCGCTTCAAAAAACGACGGTCTACAACAAAATCCTCCAGCATGCATTTATCCGAGCATACAAGGCTGAGAAACGAGACTACCGGCAAATAGCAAAGGGACCCGTTTATTTACAACACGCGACTTGTTCTGATCGCGTCATGCAGTATCATTACAGTGACGGCGAGCGGTCGACGCGTCTCAGTCACGATTATGCTTTTGTTTTTGCGCGATTGAGGCGCGTTATCCGATCGAGATTAATAAATTATAGTCGCGAAAATGATTTTTTTAACTCGCGTTTAGCATCAAGATATTTCTGCCTTGTACTGTAATCATAGAATCTGATCTCAAAGTTCTTTCAATAAGTCCTTTTTCGGATACCATTCTGTGCAGACTTGTTGGTGACCGTGCCCGTGAGAATTTGTTTTTCTAGTATATTTGCTGGTCAACTCTGTGGTTCCTTTCCATGCAGGTGATGACAGTCGGGTTTTATTACCCCTCGGCCAAAATTTGGCCGAAGGGTATTGTCGTCGTCATGTACATCTGTCCGTCCGTCCGTCACACCTTTCTCGTTACCAAGATATCTTTAGAACGACTTACCGTAGGCACACCAAACTTGCATTGCACATCCATATGCTCGTGCCCCAGAACCCTATTGAATCTGGACCTGATTGGTTGGAAACTTTGGCGGCCGTCTTTAATTTATGCAAAATCATCACAGCTTTCTCGTTACCAAGATATCTTTAGAAAGACTTACCCTAGGCACACCAAACTTGCACTGCACATCTATATGCCCATGACCTAGAACCCTATTGAATCTGGACCTGATTGGTTGGAAACTTTGGCGGCCATATTTAATTTATGCGAAACCATTAATCTTGTGTATCTCAGGTACCATTCCACTTTTTAGTTTGAAACTTAGTATAGATCATCGATGCATCAAGAAACTTCAAAGGAATGACCAAACCAGTTTCCCTGATTCGGTAAAAACCTTGGCGGCCATCTTTAATTTATGCAAAATCTTCAATGATATATATATTTGACACCATTCAAGTGTTCTATACGAAACTTGGTATACAGCATCGATGTATCAAGAGACCCTCAATGTATAACCACATCAGTTCCTCTGAGTGTCGGGAAGGATGGGCGGCCATCTTTAATTTATGCAAAATCATTAATGGTGTACCATTCCACTTTTTAGTTTGAAACTTAGTATAGATCATCGATGCATCAAGAAACTTCAAAGGAATGACCAAACCAGTTTCCCTGATTCGGTGGAAACCTTGGCGACCATCTTTAATTTATGCAAAATCTTCAATGATATATATCTTTGATACCCATTCAAGTGTTCTATACGAAACTTGGTATACAGCATCGATGTATCAAGAGACCCTCAATGTATAACCACATCAGTTCCTCTGAGTGTCGGGAAGGATGGGCGGCCATCTTTAATTTATGCAAAATCATTAATGATCTCTGTCTCTGATATCGTTCAAGTGCTCGATGTAAAATTTGATATACATAATCGATGCATCAATAGACTTACGATAAATGACAGTTCTTGGGCGGAAACCTTGGTGGCCATCTTTAATTTATGCAAAATCTTTAATGATGTATATCTTTGATACCATTTCAGTTTTCTATATGAAACTTGGTATACAACATCCATGTATTAGAAGACTTGCAATGAATAACCACATCAGTTCTCCTGAGTGGTGGGAAGGATGGGTGGCCATCTTTAATTTATGCGAAATCATTAATGATGTCTACCTCTGACAACTTTCAAATGCTCGATGTAAAATTTGGTATACATCATCGATGCATCAAGAGACTTATGTAATGAATACCGGTTTCTCTGATTGGATGGAAACCTTGGAAACCATTTCTAATTACAAAATTTTTCATAATCTGTATATTTGTCACTTGACTGTTTGGTGTTCCTGAAGTCTTGGTTCAAATTAAATACATTATGAATGGCTGGCGCCCAGAGCCGAGGGGTTTTCTGATGCGCAGCTTCGTATTATGGCATAGATTCACTGTTGGCATGAATTCAGCAAAGTTGCTTCTAGGGGTTGTGATATGGGTATTTAACCTGTCTTAACAGCCATTCCACCGTGACTCGCGTGACATATTCAGTCAGTTATTTTGTTCAGAAATATTTAATACTAAATTTTTTCAGTTAGTGTGTTAATTTTATATCAACCTTTACCAAGACGCTTACAACACGGGGAACGAAGGTAATAATGCTGATCAAGAAAGTACCGAAATAATAAAGCAAAGTGCGTGACTCGCGTGACAGGCACGAAGACACTTGTCTCACCCGTACTTACAAACACTAAGATTTGTGGCCCATTTTATGACTAAGTCATTAATGGAGTACAGGTAACACTGGAGGGGTATATCCAGAACATCAACTGAGATGCTCAAGAAATTTTAAGTGTATTTCTTTATTTTGGTGTACATGGAATGATGTGACTCGCGTGACACAAAACTTGTGACTCGCGTGACATTAACTCTGATCTGAAAAGAAAACATGCAAACTGCTTTCTATAATGAAAAAATGGAGGGAAAACCTCCCACATGACATCTAATCCATAAGCTTATAACTGTGAAGTCCACTCAGTCCCATCAAACAGTCTCCGAGAAACCATCACTTAAAATAAACAATGTCTGTGCCAGGCACACTCAATGCTGCATCTCTTGCTTTTTGGAGACTGTCATCGGTGAACGAAAGCTGCGCTCTGTTATTCACTAGGTCTGGGTGAGGCATCTCGCATAAGATGTCATCAACTGCTTGCCTCTAACACTCAGTATGAAGAAGAAATGGGTATGTGACTTGTGTGACAAAGATGACGTAACTCGTGTGACACAAAGTTAAGGAAACATACTGCATTAATTCAAACCAGCAAATAAAATTTTCTTTGCTGGAATCTTAGACATATACTGCAGTAGACGTCTTTGATACATGGTTAAAAGTTTCAACTTATGTTGACTAGTGGGTAAGAAATAAAATACTAACATTTGTGACTCGCGTGACACCAAATAATAAGGAGAATTATAAACATCAGAGACTGAAATCACAATATATATATATCTGGTCTGTTCTGTGGCTACAACAACGCGGCTTCTACTGACTACATCACACAACAGTAATCCGCTGTCTGAGGTGCTCAAGAAATCTGAAGTGTATCTCTTTAGTTTGGTGTACATGGAATGATGTGACCCGTGTAACACAAAACATTGTGACTCGCGTGACATTAACTCTGGAAACATGCAAACTGCTTTCAATAATGGAACAAATGTAGGGAAAATCTCCCACAGGACATCTTATCTTTATATCATAAATTTGAAATTTACTCAGACCCATCAAATGGTCTCAGAGAAACCATCACTTGAAATAAACAGTGTCTGTGCCAGGCACACTCGATGCTGCATCTCTTGCTTTTTGGAGACTGTCATCGGTGAACGAAAGCTGTGCTCTGTTATTGACTAAATCTGGGCGAGGCATCTCACATAAGATGTCATCAACTGATTGCCTCTAACACTCAGTATGGAGAAGCAATGGGTTTGTGACTTGTGTGACAAAGATGACGTGACTCGCATGACACAAAGTTAGGGAACATACTGCATTAATTCAAACTTGCGAAGGAAATTTTCTTTGCTGGAATCTTAGACATATACTGTAGTAGGCGTCTTTGATGTATGGTTAAAAGTTCCAACTTCTGTTTACTGGTGGGTAAGAAACAAAATAGTTAAATTTGTGACTCGTGTGACACCAAATAATAAGGAGAATTACAAACATCAGAGACTGAAACCACAATAAATATCTGGTCTGTTCTGTGGCTGCAGCAACACTGCTTCTACTGACCTACATCACACAACAGAAGTCAGCTGTCTGATCTAGAAATCATTGGAAATTTTGACTGTTGCAGCAGATAGGCACTGATGCCCGGAGCCTGTACTCAGTCATGCCTACTTCCCCGGGGGACCAAAACAAGAGTACTTGGTGCCCAAAACCCAAATGCTTTATATATTTTTAAACTTGGATTATTGGTGACTCTAAAAATATAGAATAACAGCCTGGATGATACATTTGAAAAAATGAGCTTGATGTGCACTTAGTGTGGAATGGCTGTTAAGATGGAGGAATATTTAGTTCACGGTACAGTCAGTGCGACAGTAGTGGCTCACTCGATTATGAGTGAGTGAGTGAATATGATTTAACGTCGCTTTCAACTATATTTCAGTCATATCATGACGTTGAGTTCTATTCTTTTTCACACACGAGAACCACACAGGTAGGGTCCTATTCCTTTTCACACCCGGGAACCCCACGGGCGCCTCAGTTAGTCGCGTTTTACGACAAGCTGTCTGAGGAGCTGACGCCTATTCTTACCATGACCTGCGGTGTGCACGACGACATCCCAGGTCAATCCCTGGACTATCAACGAGCTTTCACTCGACGAACATTTTACTGTGAGGGGAATATTTTACGTGGTGGTCAATCTCGGCCAACAAGACTCCATCTGACGCGACCAATAAAGTAATCCCTTTTGAAATATGCCTGTGCATCGCGCTAAAACCCAAGACGATCGCGTCGACGGCTACCATCGGTCGCTTTTACACGCTGACGTGTTTACAGAAAAAAGTCGAGTCGAAAGCGCGTGTTCCGAAATTTACAGTCGCGACTCCTTCAATAAACTAGCACGGGTCAGTCTCGATTACTTCGCGTTCTAATCGCATTTAGCATCAAGTTATCTCTGCCTTGTACTGTATCACTTCCTGTCCAATCAATTATCAATTATCACTTCCAATTAACCACTCAACTGACAGAACTAGCTCTTCCGTTTTTTCCCCTGGTCCTATTGGGCTTGATTCTAGCCCAGTAAACCAATCAACAGAAAATTTAGCTCTTCCAATTTATCTCCTGGTTCTATTCTGGTCCTATTCAGGCCTGTAGCCAAGGGGGGTATTCTGGGTTCGAGCGAAACCCCCTTTCGGAAATATTATATATTTTTCTCATATATAAATGCCCTTTGCAAACACTGAAGCGAACCCCTATTTGCCCCTTTTTCCATACAGCGAACCCCCTGATGTGCCCTTTTGGAGTGAAGGCGAACCACCCCTCAGTAAATCCTGGCTACGACCCTGCTATTTATGTTATTTTTACCGAGACAGAATTTTCAGAGGCGAGTGTACATGTACATTGCATGTGTTTACACAGAGAACTGGCATTTCAGCTTCAACAAGGTCGGGGTGTGGTGTTCAAGCCAGCCATATTTGCACTAAACAATTGGAGTATTTGCACTTTCTGAACAAGCTGACACAGTTGCTCTAGATTTTGCTTGTAGATGTAATGTTTGAATTTGAATAAAGATGACATAATCTGAACATGCCCAAATATGGATGAGGTTGCCAGCAAGTCGAATGTCCATTGCCCCAATTTGCACTATAACTGAAGATTTACGGTAATTCCTCGAATAATTCAATCCCCCTATCAAAATTCAATCACTCCCAATTTTGGGGATAAAATTCAATCGGTGCATGGTTCTAATAAATTTTGATCACCCTCTAAAATGATTGCAATAACGAAGAAATAATGGATTATATGCATGACTTTGAACCTCCTGTTCTAATAAATTTGATCACCCCAGATTTTATGGTGGGAAATTTTACCTCCTGTAATTAATACCATAGTTGCAGCAGAGGCAATTGCCGGCCAGTCATTTTGAAGTTTGTATGAACATTTATCAATTTTAATAATAATGGAATAAGATTTGAGAGCGATTGATAATAGTGGTTTTATTACCCCTTGGGCAATTTGCCCTCAGGGTATTGTCTTCCTCATGTACGTCTGTCCATCTGTTACATTTGAGATACAGCTACCAAATTTTGAAAACTTACATATGTGATTCTAGATGGGACGCCTATCGAAAATGAGAAATTCTGATCAGTTACAGACTGTACAGTACGTACGGAGCAGTAACTGCACAGTATTGTTAAGTTACTGATAGGTACCACACAGTTACTGTACAGTTCCATACAGACAACAACTGACCGGTTCGCCACAGTAACTGAGCAATACAGCTCAGAACATGTACAGTGATGACCAATATCTGCGTGAAATTTATCAGTTCTTGACTGTGCTGGACTACCCTGTTGATGAATATATAGAACTGACAAGACGATTCTGTTCAGTTTTTGCAGAAAACAATCCAGTATTTGGGCTTTCTGCACAGAAGTGATAGACAGGGAACTGCACAGTTCTCCCTCTGAATAATCAAAGTTCCCCCATGTATAGTACCGTTATGTACTTTGAATAATTTCATGCATGCACTTTGACCGGTTGAAATACTGTTTTAACGTGTTCATTATTCTCATCTATTCCAGCATTTCTACAGATGTTGGATAACCCATTCAGCACCAGCCAGTGGTTGAGTGACCCCGAGACTGGTCCCATGTTGGTACAGATCTCTCGTATCTACCACGCCGAGAAAAACTCTAACAAGCCATCATCACAACCTACTTCAAAGAGTACCGGACCAGCAAGATAACAATAGGCAGAGTGCTAAAAACTGTGCCTAATGTTATCAATAATGATGTAACTGTTATTTATTACTACTTTTAGCAAAGTGTAGCAACCAAAAATGATATATCATAAAAAAAATGCATCCTCACTAAACTCATCTTCTCACACTCCAGTAAATTTCTATGTTTCACTTCAAACTAGCTTTGGTATATTAGCCCACCAGTTATCTTCAAAGGACTTATGAATATATACATGACCTGATTGATCTCGAGTCCATTTGAATTTTGAAATGTGTCGTAGAAGAGGGTTATTGATTGGCTGACCTATATCAGGACAACCCGTCCACCATATTAGAAGGAATGATTTAGCTACATCTTGCACACAATCAGGATTTTGATGGTTCGTCTCTCCTTCATGGGGAAATAATCAGATTTTGAACACTGGAGGTGGTCTGATACATCAAGGCTATTTTGAAACGTGAATGTAGAAATTGGCATGGTGTAATGCAGATTCACTAAACTTTGTTGGGTGCTCCGTCTCCTAGCTAGAAACCTATCCTTCAAAACAGTGTTTATAATAAATATGGATGACAGGCTCTTACACTAACCACTACTAGCATGGGACAAGCTGCATTAAGAATGTGTAATGCTGTCAAGAACTTCCTAGACCCAGACAGTGAAGTGACGTGTACAAAAAAGTGGTTCACCAGCTGACCATGTGTGCAGCGATACCTTGTTACCCCTCGGCCAAATTTTGGCCGAAGGGTATTGTCGCCGTCATGTATGTCTGTCCGTCCGTCCGTCACACCTTTCTCGTTACCAAGATATCTTCAGAACGACTTACCCTAGGCACACCAAACTTGCAGTGCACATCCGTATGCGCGTGACGCAGAACCCTATTGAATCTGGACCTGATTGGTTGGAAACTTTGGCGGCCATCTTTAATTTATGCGAAACCATCACAGCTTTCTCGTTACCAAGATATCTTTAGAACGACTTACCCTAGGCACACCAAACTTGCACTGCACATCCATATGCTCATGACCCAGAACCCTATTGAATCTGGACCTGATTGGTTGGAAACTTTGGCAGCCATATTTAATTTATGCGAAATCATTAATCTTGTGTATCTTAGGTACCATTTCACTGTTCCGTGTGTGAACTTGGTATAGATCATCGATGCATCAAGAAACTTCAAAGGAATGACCAAACCAGTTTCCCTGATTCAGTGGAAACCTTGGCGGCCATCTTTAATTTATGCAAAATCTTTAATGATATATATCTTTGATACCATTCAAGTGTTCTATACGAAACTTGGTATACAGCATCGATGTATCAAGAGACCTGCAGTGTATAACCACATCAGTTCCTCTGAGTGGCAGGAAGGATGGGCGGCCATCTTTAATTTATGCGAATCATTAATGATCTCTATCTCTGATACCGTTCGAGTGCTCGATGTAAAATTTGGCATATATCATCGATGCATCAATAGACTTACGATAAATGGCTGTTCTGGTGTTTCTGATTGGGCGGAAACCTTGGTGGCCATCTTTAATTTATGCAAAATCTTCGATGATGTATATCTTTGATACCATTTCAGTGTTCTATATGAACTTGGTATACAGCATCGATGTATCAAGAGACCTGCAATGTATAACCACATCAGTTCCTCGGAGTGGCAGGAAGGATGGGCGGCCATCTTTAATTTATGTGAAATCATTAATGATCTCTATCTCTGATAATGTTCGAGTGCTCGATGTAAAATTTGGCATATATCATCGATGCATCAATAGACTTACGATAAATGGCAGTTCTGGTGTTTCTGATTGGGCGGAAACCTTGGTGGCCATCTTTAATTTATGCAAAATCTTTGATGATGTATATCTTTGATACCATTTCAGTGTTCTATATGAAACTTGGTATACAGCATCCATGTATGAAGACACTTGCAATGAATAACCACATCAGTTTCTCTGAGTGGTGGGAAGGATGGGCTTTAATTTATGCGAAATCATTAATGATGTATATCTTTGATACCATTTCAGTGTTCTATATGAAACTTGGTATACAGCATCCATGTATGAAGACACTTGCAATGAATAACCACATCAGTTTCTCTGAGTGGTGGAAGGATGGGCTTTAATTTATGCGAAATCATTAATGATCTCTATCTCTGATAATTTTCAAATGCTCTATGACAAAATTTGGTATACATCATCGATGCATTAACAGACTTATGTAATGAATACCGACTTCTCTGATTGGACATAAACCTTAGAGGCCATTTCTAATGGCAAATTTTTTCATAATCTGTCTATTTGTCACTTGACTGCTTGGTGTTCCTGAAGTCTTGCTTCAAATTGAATACATTATGAATGGCTGGCGCCCAGAGCCGAGGGATTTTCAGATGCGCAGCTTCGTATTGATTCGTAGCAGTGACAATGAGTAGCATAGATGTAATTGCACACGGGTGGGGTCCTATTCCTTTTCACACCCGGGATCCCCACGACTAACTGGGGCACCCGTGGGGATCCCGGGTGTGAAAAGGAATAGGACCCTACCCGTGTGGTTTCCGGGTGTGAAAAGGAATAGGAACCAACGTTGTGATATGACTGAAATAGTGTTAAAAGCGACGTTAAATCATATTCACTCACTCACTCTACAATATGGAGTACCATAATAGATATACCATACCCCTGGGTTACATTGAGTGGAGTCAGAAGTGATGAAATATACCTAAGTTGAATCCATCTCTTCTATTGTATTTGCAATTGGGGCTTGCCAGTATCGTTTTGAAGGTTCTACCAAATACTGCCAATACCAATAACGAAAAAATGTCGTCAAACTGGATTTTTTTATTTAAACAATTATACGGATGTGGTGAAAAATGTAGTGAACCCATAACCTTTGACGCATGACGTCAGAGTCTGATTATGATCACGTCGTATACATGTTGACTAGTTGTGTTGGACGTCCTATTGTGACGTATGCTGCACATCAATTGGGTACGATGACATCATCATTATTATTATCAACAAAGGCGTTATGTTTTAGCTTTGTGACGTTTTTGGCATTACAGTGGAAATTTTGCATAGAACATTCGCTACGATTGCTCGCTATGATCAACCGTAATGAGACTCCTACGTCATGGGTCATCATGTCACGGCCTTCGTCATGTCCAAACAGGTGTAGTGATGGCGGGTTGCAAGTTTGATTTTCTTAAATATTGACCATTCCCAAAAACAGTAAATGGCTATTAAATGTCAAATAGAACATCTTGCAACTATTTAGCATCAAAGTATGAGTATGAGGTAGCATTAAGTATGAGGTATGGGGACAATTTGGTAGAACCTTAAAGATGGAGTTCGCAATGAAGTATGATTCTCTTTGAGCTTCACAAGTGAATTTCCATTCAGTTTTCTATTGCTCCCTGTGCTCAGATATGGAGCAATATCTGTAACTAGTGATATCTGACTTTAGGATAAGCATAATGGTCCTTTCTTCAAATGGTAGGGTACCAGTAATTAGATTCATATTTACCGAAAGACATGGCGTGGTTATGTAAGGTTTTGGCCCCCATTTGGTTTGTTTTAAAGTGCCAAATGAAATATCATTTATGAAAAAAAAAATTCTGTTAACTTTATTAAATGAAGTACTTAGGATTTTGAATAACAGCATCGAGAAGTATTTGTAAAAAATTGACTTGATTCGGAGTGGAACCAGCACATTTTTCTCCCTGTAAACGTATGAAGCCAGTTCAGAACCAAAACGGTTCTTGATCAACTTACAACTTTTGAGATCACCAATATTTTGGTTTAAAGTTTTGGTTGGCTCTGCACTAACTTTTTGTTTACACAGATAAAAGTGTGCGGTTTTCAACTCAAAATAGATGATTTGCACCAAATTCATTCCTACACTACAGCTCCATAAGGGCCTTGGATTATCAGGCCACCAGAGCCACAGTATGCTATTGAATAAATTTGTTGTTTGCATATGTGTTCTATGCAGGATGTTCCAATGTTAGTGACCTTGCTGTATACATGTATATGTGAATCAGAATAAACAAGTTCTTTTAAATGATTGATTTCTCTGAATTTGTTACAAGGATTCTAGCTCTGCATTTGGACACAGGGCAAGACTGTTTTTTTAACAGAACTTCATGTATCAATGTAAATGTCATATACAGACATATATGGTACAGGCACAGGATGATTGACATTATCCAATCTGATTAAAATCAGATCTAGTTATCCTGACTAGAGCGGACTCTTGCTATCGAAAAAACATTAGTGACATTACTCTTTTTCCTTGTCAAAAGCGATGATATTCAGAGGATTGCGCCAACATGTCCGGTTGCTTAGCAGCACAGGCCCTCAACGGGTTTTTTGGCGGGGGATGGTGGGGGTGGTGGACGGGGGTATTACGGTGCAGTATCGAAGTATGGGGTCTCTATATATAACCCCAAGCTCCCCCCAATACTCTTGTTTTGAGGGCCTGTGCTTAGTAGTAAGGACACCAACTTTACAGCAGTTTTAAAAATTATAACCTACCCAAGTTATGAACTATATATATAAATAACTCTGAGAAGTTATAAAGTGTGGTGTGAAAAACCTGATCTTCAGCAAACATGGCCAGGTTACCTTCGGAAGATTGGTTTCGGCCATAATTTTTACATCAACATTCCATCTGCAGAGTACCTTATAATTTATAAGGTTATATAATGTCAATTTGCATGGTAGGGATAAACAAAACGGGGTGATCTTAATGTTCTGGTTCTCAATGTACATAATTGAAGGGAAAATCTGGGATGCAACCATATAAGCTGATATTCTATTTTTCTAGGTTAAATAAAATCTTGTGTTTATGGAAGTTTTGTTAATGTACCACACACACATGAAGGCAGGATGTTTGAAAAGCAGAAGGTGAATATTGAATGAATTAATAGAGGTCATTACACTCTCTGATCTAACTATACTGGGCAAAATATCATTAGCATTGACATTACGTGTGAATGCAGTATCAGAAAAACAAAGTTAACACCTGTAATTGGCTTAAAATCAGCCTTGTAATAAAAGTTAACTAACATAAACAGAGTACAATGACACAGAAAAAATCGTTAAATATTCTGATGTGTTCAACAGCCTTGGTAAACTGACCATGATCGTTATATTGAAACGCACCCACACTTGCAATCCACCCACTACATAATATAGCAATCTTGCTGAACGAAAAGCCTGGGGTTCATAGCAAGGGTTGATGAACCCGCTCCATTGATTATCTCCATTGTTGTCGTGGAGGAATTAGCTCCTTGTGAGGTTATTGTGTAAAACCTTACATAAAATGGTGCGTCGAGAACATTGTTTAAGGGTATTTAAGGTCAAGGTTAGCTAGTGCAAAATATTTTAGTCTGATCGACGCCCCATGTGCATTTGGGCAAATTCCGATCGACTGATGTATTTCAAAACTAACCCCTTCAATACCCAATCTGTGCCTTTGACCTCCCTTTTGGGATTTCAAGCGCCCCCGAGGTATTCCAAAAGACGTCCTGATTTCTGATGTCAGAATTGAAGAATTTCCGTCCATAATCTAAAGATCTATTCCATATAACAGCATTATCATCAAATTAAAAAAAAGGAACAAGAAAACAATGATCATATAAACACTCAGCATGCAAATCATTAATGTGTTTCAGCCATCTACCAAGGTCAAATCTCTGAAATGGAATTTTTCAGGATGCCATATTCCCATAAAGTTCGAATGATAACTTTGCTAATGTGTGGCCCTGTAGCAAATCGCCAGTAACAGACTTCTCCTACAGGTCATCAATAGAATTTAATCATTCAATAGACACATCGCAGCCATAGTCGGGAACACATTTTGACACTTAGAGAGCTGATTCCGGACCATATTCCTAGGTTATCGAAATGTATGGACGAGTCCTGGGCATGACTGCAGAAAACTGCATGGAGTTTGTGAGTCATTCTCTAGGGCCAGAACGAGTCCATACAAAACCGTATAATCTAATAACTTATAGAATATACACTCTGAGACAGAACTGAAGAATAAATTGTAAATATGCGAACAATTTCTGCTTCAGGTAGGCTGAGTGTCTTTGAAAGATAACTATAGCGCTCTGATCATACAGCTGTCTTGTTGTTTTAGCACCTGTCGTCTGAACACATATGAACAAACTAGTTCCGGTCAACAATAGTCCAATATCAAGTCTAAAAAAAATGTCCAGCAATGAAAATAAAACAATGGACACTTGTTTATGTGGAAAATAGCAGGGGAAATCATGTGTGTATAATAATACAGTATACACAACCAGAAAAAAAGGTGATACCCCATCACCTTTTAATGGTGATCAGACCTGGTCATCACCTTTAGAAGGTGATGAGTTAGAGCCATCACCTTTAAATGGTGACGGTTCTCAACTTATAAGGGTGATGATGTTGCCTCATCACATTTAAAAGGTGATGTCCTAAATTTACAACCTCACTCTTCAGAGGTGATGGCCATCATTTTTAAAGGTGATCAGGGTGATGGCTCCAACTCATCGCCTTTTCGGGGTGATAGAACTTTATCATCTTTTTTTTCTGACTGTGTATTAGTGGTTTGATCAACACACTCAAGTTCGTGTACAGTTTATGCCTTGCCGCTGACAGCAACCTTGAATACCCAGAATATAGAAGTCAACAAAGTACATCTTTTGAATACGATCGCTGCTTGCAGGATCTCTGGCCTTATACGCTTCGTAGATTATGTATAATTTCGCTTAACCCGTGAGGCTCCCGGGGATTGACTTGGGGTGTCGTTGTTCACACTCCAGGTCATGGTAAGAACAGATCTCCGCTCCTCAGAGAGCTTGTCGTAAGAGGCGACTAACTGGGGCACCCGTAGGGATCCCGGGTGTGAAAAGGAATAGGACCCCACCCCACCCGTGGGGTCTCGGGCAGGCGCCGCGGAGCATATTCAAAAGTGGGGGAGCTGACCCCTATCTCGACCATAAAGTGGGGGGGCTGAAGTCGGCCCTAGATAGGGCTTATAACATTACAGCTCCGAAAAGTGGGGGGGCTGAAGCCCCCCCAGCCCCCCCGGCTCCGCGGCCCCTGT
>JAVTVY010053647.1:0-25522 GCA_036873755.1 Hanleya hanleyi
AGCTGACCTACTCTTGATGGCAATTTAAAATCACTGCTGATTCTGACTTGGGCAGTGCCCAACTTAATATAGGCAGGATTCAACTGGGGGTTGGGGAGAGGGATTTCCAAGAGTTTAGCTGGCGTCGGAGTCCTAATGCTTACTCTTCGTACATGTCGTAGGTCATGTGATATTAGTCACACTGCCAGGTAAGAAAATGAACAGAGCAAATTGAAAAAGTTAATACCTGTACTATAGTACTAAACTATTTCAAACTGTTAAACTAATTCGCCACTATCTTACCGAGGTTCTTATAAAAAAACTACCTTTATTTATCTCCAGTACAGAAGAGTACAGAAGAGCAGCTACGGGTAATAACTCAGTGCCTGAAAAGCATAAACTACATGTGTACTGGAAAAAAAAAATGTGTACGGTACAGGGAAATCCAACAAATCAAGTGTACCGGTCACCACCATGGTTTGTCTGTCCTTGGGTGTCTTCGTAGATATTTCTGATGTTAATAAAAATATAAATATCTTTCTTTTTTTCCGGAATATAATTATTTCCAAAATTTTCATACAACACAATGACAGTGCCCACATTTGGGCCATTACATGTACATGCCAAATGAACAATGCATTTATGAATGGCAATGAAGCAAAGACTACGGTCAAATAAAAAATACCTCCCCCCCCAACCACCTCACCACCGCAATTGATGTTAATATAAATATTTTTTCTTTTCCCGAATATAATTATTTCCCAAATTTTCATACACAATGATGAGCAATGACAGTGCCCACATCTGAACAATTACACATGCCGAATGAACAATACATTTATAAAAGACAATGAAGCAAAAACTACGATGAAATACGCCCCCCCCCCACCACCCCAACGTCATCAGTCATCCCAAGTCTAATCCGACACGCAGCCCCCTACAAGATATTTTATAATACTGATTTCTATTGAATGTAGGCTCTGTCAGTTTAACCAGCAAAATCTTCTAGCTGTCGGACCGTCCCCGAACGTCGAGGATGTAGCGGTAGTGAGTTTTCATTGGCTGCAGAATTTAAACATGGCGGAAAATTTGTCTTCTCGGTTCAGGAAAGCTGTGAAAATGCTCGAATAAACTACCCACGGAAAGTTCAGAACGGATTCCAAGTCCGAGATTTAACTTAAAAGGTGGGTTTCATTATTATGAGTCAAGAAAATGGCGTATAAAATATCGTTTTTTGACTGCCGGACATTTCGGTCCGGCAGCTAAGTCGATTTTGCCGGTTAAACGGGCAGACCCTGCATTCAATAGAAATCAGTATTATAAAATATCTTGTAGGGGCTGCAAATTATCGGACTATTCCAAGTCATGATGAGACACCATACAGTTCAATGCATCAAGGCAACACACCTCCCCCGCCCCCCACCCCCTCCCCCCACCATCGTGATAAAAAAAACACGTTTGCCAAATTTACTTGTTCATTTTACCTTCGAAGATTGTAGGTCAATGCCTACTCGGTCGCGAGCAAAATGACATGATGTCTGACTTATATAAAGCATAGGGTTATATATAGAGACCCCATATTTCGACACTTCACCCTATATCACCGCCCACATCCCCAAAAACTTTTGTTTTGCGGGCCTGTGGTCTCACATCAAATTCAACGGCTAATAAAATGAGTGATGCAGGCATAAACTGTACATGTCTGTCATAAATAACATCGATGAGACAAGATTCTTACCTTGCTGTTCAACATTTTACCGTTCAACATCTAGCAGAAGTGACCGTTTCGCGCGCGCGCAAATGTGTGACGTCAGACGAAGACAAGTGTTGTATTACTGCGCGGATTGTATTACACTGCACACGAAAGAATCCGTCGTCGATGTTTATACGACTTCACAAAACTATTTCAAAACTAAAGCTCAACGATGAAATCATGTATTTGAATGCTTTTATGCGTATTTTCACATACTTTAGGACAAGCAGCTAACGAATGAAGTCATAAACACTGCCTAAGGTGGGTTCACGGGAACAGCAACGGATTATTCCGTCAGGGCAATACAACAACGGAATATTCACCTACATTAACGAATTATTTCCGTTAATAGGATGGATTAATCCGTTGAAACTACCGAACGGATAATACGTTGTTGTAACGGATTATTCCGTCATGACAATACAGCAACGGAATATTCCGTTGATGTAACGGATGAGTCCGTCAGTGCAATACAACAACGGAAGATTCCCTTACTATAACGTACTATTTCCGTTTATACAACGGATTAATCCGTTAAAACTACCTAACGGATAGTAATACGTTAAATTTTAACGGATTATTATTTTGAGTGTACGAGAATGGTGGACTGAAAATGGTCGACATTAACAATTTCATGTTGGCTCTGAAATCGTCCTGGATTTGAAAGCTACTCCCTGGAGCGTGTAATTGGGTCCCATTAATAAATTTATTCATAGATGGTCTTGAGCATCTGGGCGATTTCGGAGCCAACTTTGTGCCTACTTTGATGAATAGATGTAATAATGTATTCTGGAGGGATGTGTTGGGCGCATGGAGCAAGGTCACACAGAAAAATAAACCCAAATATATACACGAAATAGCAAATGTAAACATATGGAAGAACGATGATATTATGGTGAACAACACGCCGGTGTATTACCGGCACTGGTATGAAAAAGGGGTGAAATGCGTCATGGATCTTATCAATATTGAGAAAGAGAACACACCCTACTTCTCCCTGGAAGAATTTATCGATATTTATAACATTAAAACAAATTTTCTGGAATACCATGGAGTGATTTCGGCAATCGAATCAATGAAAAAAAGATTAATAACCGATGTAAAAACAAAAATTACTACTGTACAACCGTATGTTCCATTTAATCTACACATCCTTTCAAAATCAAGCAAAGGTAGTAAAGATATGTATAATGTTCTTATATCCAAGTCTACAAGACCCAGTTCACAAGTTAGATGTGAATCGATAATGAATATACAGGAATTAAATGGAACGAGGTTTATCAACTCCCATTCAAAACCACCTGCTGCTCAGTTTTACAACACTTACAATTTCGTATTAACAACAGAATATTGGCAACAAACTGCTATCTGAAAAAAAATGGCATTCAAGACAATGACTTATGTTCCTTTTGTAGTGACCATCTAGAAACTATAGAGCACGTCTTTTGGGACTGCGAGAAAATCCGCCGTCTTTGGCAGGACATCGAGGCATGGTACATACCACAACAAACTTGCCGATCGCATTGACGGCAAAAAATATTATATTCGGAGAAACTATGACAACAGACGTTTCAAAAATACTCAATCTCATTATACTCGTCACTAAACGCTATATTTACAAATCTAAATTTGAAAGACAGTCTTTTTCCATTTTGGCAATTCAAAACATCATAACTCAGCGGTACTCCATAGAAAAGTATATCTCGATGAAAAAGTCAAATCTTCAGAAGTTCAACCTTCTATGGGAACCATGGCTCCATGCCGTCACCAAAGCAGAAAATGATTCTGATGAAAACGGTTAACAGAAATAATTGTATAAATGTTCAATTGTCTCTTACTGTTATACCCCTACCGTACTGGTATATAGTAAAATCTGTGTTTGCCTATATATGTATACTATATGTACTACTATGTCAACCTGTCAAGTAATCCATAGAAGTTATATTTCATTGGAGAGTGAGGAGTTATGATATCAATATCTGTATATATGTGCGTGTGTGTGTGCGTGTGTGTGTGTGATCGTCCTTATAATAATGCCAAATAACAACGTATATTTGATTTGTTCATATTGTATGTCAGTCTACTTGTATGTATTATGTGGCAATCTAATGGCAATAAAAATATATGAAAAAAACCAAACACAAATAAACACTGATAATATAGTATAGTTGCCTATCATGTTCATCTTAGTAAAAATGACTTAATCTGCGGTTCTGCAATCATACATGCATTTGTTTTTTCTGTTATATGTAACAAAAGTCTGTCTAAACAATTTATACCATTTTGCATGTACATATCAATGTTTTGTGCCTTAGATTGGAACAAGATATCTTATTTTAATAAGTATTTTGTAATTGTAGACAACTGTTCTCAATCAGTACCATACTAGAACTGCAAACATATCTATGTTATACTATAATTCACATAGTTCACATACTTATTCATTATTTTGTTTGTTCGTTTATGTGTATGTACCTTGCCCCATGTGGGCCCCTTTGTGTACTGGTACAATAAATTGAAATTGAAATTAAAAAAAAAAATAATAATAATAATAATAAGTTTACGTAGTGTAGAACAATATCAGATGCATACGGATTGTAATTATGCTAAATATTTTGATAATTGATAGTTTTTGAATATTGAATATAGTTGATAATAATACATACTTAATCTTCGGATTTATAACTTGAGCTACGGATATTGGACCGAAGATAATCACAGTATGAGCTTTGTCTTCACAACTAGTTTACTTTTTTTGGATTACTCTCTAAATGCCCAAATCGCTAATCATATGTGTTGGATATACATATCAATATTATTTGCCGTCTTTTATCTCTCCCTTGATACTCTTGAGAATCAGCTCCGCTATCAAGTTCGTCTCTATATACCTGCCATGACAATATCTAGCACCTGAAGGTTTTTTAGAAACTTTAACGGTTACATATACAGTTATCAGAGCAATTAACAGGTGAACATCCCCTCATTCCCTTGACAGTCCAGACCAAGATGTGTTCGTGTGTGTAGGAGTGTGGATGCACAACATGTAGTTATAGCATTTTTCATGTCATGGCATATTTATACCAAAATTTGAAAAGGTGACTGGTTCAAGTTTTTGCCCAGAAATGAATTTTGCCACCAGGCGGTGCCACTTCTAGGCACAAGTGGGTAAAACGCAATGCCACGCAGGTAAGGAATCTGCCTACTATTTTAGATATATTCAATAGGTAATATTCAATAGATGTATAATTATGTGAAAAATTGTGAACATCCTGGAGCCTTTACATTTAACGTTTGGAGGCGCAAGACCTGCTCATGGCATGGTACCTACATATAATACCAAATCTGAAAAGAATCCAATGAGAGGTTCTCAAGTTATTGCCAGAACGAATATAGGATTTTCTCACCAAAAATAAGTTGACGAAAGTGGTCGAGTGAGTGAGTGAATAGGATTTGACGTCGCTTACAACAATATTTCAGTCATATCACGATGAAACAACTAAGCACCACCCAGCCAAGTTGCATTTCTGTTGTTTCAAAGAACACCTCGTTAAAGCAACATGCAGCCAGACACCTGCAATCCACTCTATATAACACTGAGGACAGCACAAGACACAGACGGGACGTTTATGTTGGTGCAATATAGACAAGTGTGATTAGATTGCTAGACAATTCCTCTTGCTTCTCAACAAAGTGTATTGAATGCACCAGGAAACTGTGCCTACCCAACCACCTGCCGTAGGTAGTTGAAATGAAATCCCATGGGACATTTCATGGCATGGTATATGCACACCAAATTTGAGAAGAATCCAATGAGCGGTTCTCAAGTTATTGCTCGGAAACTAAATTCAGATGGACAGACGGACGAACGGATGGACGTAGGGACACAGACGGACAAACGGGCAAGCGGAATCAAGTATACTCCCTGCTATATACGGGGGTATAAAAAGTGACAAGGTATCTACATAGCTGTGGAGAAAATATGTAAAGTTGTGATCTATCCTGGTTTGAAATTAAATGTTGGACGAGGCTTTTGTTCATTTGGGGCTTTTATCCATGTTTTTCTGTTCGCCGTGGCTTTTTTAGCAAATCCCCAAAATAATGTACTTTTCTCATATTGTTCATCATTTTCATGGAATAGCTTTCACTTATCGGGTGGCGAGGACACATTATGTGGTTGTATACTATATCGTGAGATTTGGTTACTATTCCCAAGCTACTATTTATAAGTGTTTCCAAGGCGTGGAAATTTTATAAATGACCACTGGAGCATTATTGACTTTGTACTTCAACATTTATGTTCGGCAAAAACGGATTTATCCGTTTTGTTTCGGGGTCCCCCATTATTAAAGCCAACTGAGTAATTGGTAATTGGCTATTCATGCGTAGAAAAGGTTGTGGAGATTTAAACTTTGGATTTGAGCTTGCCCTACATTTCCCAGCCCAATACAGCTCAATTCTCCCTGATTTTCTCCCCGGTCCACTCTCCATCGTGTTGGTGCATGTAATGTGTAGATTTATGTAGATCAGGGAAAACGATTGCATTGTATACGATATTCCATGAATATGTTGGAAGTGGAATGGAAATAAAACATTTCTGAATACAGAGAAATTCTTTAGTAAATGATTTGACCGCCACTGGATTTTCACAAGCAGGCCCATAATAGATATTGTTGAAATTAATCCACGCTATAGATGGACAGAAAAGTGGACGGACAGACAGACAGACGAGGATCTGACCAATGAAACAAAAAAAAGACACATCTACAGCTTACATGATATATTGGACAGAAGTTTCGTCCGCCTATCTTCATTAGTTCTCAATATATGGAGTCCCAACGAAAAGAGGACGGACGATCAGAAGAACAGACGGACGGACGGATAACAATACCCTTGAACCCAACCGGGATGAGAGGTAAAACACACGAAACATTAGTATCGGGAAAATAATTTAACGATGCGTAGCTATCTAGGAGCGAGTTTGTGAATGACGTTTGTTCGTCCAATACTCAAGACGTCTCAAATGTATTTTGAATTTCTAAATACATGTACTTCAACATTTATGTCCTGCAAAAACGGATTTATCCGTATTGTTTCGGGGTCCTCCATTTATTACTATTTGTTTAATTAGTTCACCGAAATATGCATATTGAATTCTGAGTAGGTTCGTCTCACACTAAAGTGTTGTTTCGTGTTTTACAGATCCCTGAATAGTTCAGACAACAATGGCAAGTTCTTCGTTCCTTTTCGCCAGGCTTGTCTTAGCCCTATTCACCGGCCTCATAGAAATGCTCCATCTCCTTCAAAATGATGACACGGTCAGCAGGGGAAATGATACATGATTCGATGAAGAAACAGGATTCCACTATTCAACACAGGAAAGCGGGGAAGATGGTAAGCATTTGGCTTATCCGTTTTGGTGCTTATCTGACCTCTAGAGCCAATCTTTGCATTTCACCGATATAAAGTGTTCATGGGTTCACGGATATTGAATTGTATGTCAACATATTGCAGATGTACTGACAAATGGCAGAGAGGCTTTGCCATGCCAAAACATAGAAACCGTTACATTAGCTGGTTAATGTTATTACTATCGTTCCAAAATTATTCGTGCCAAGGATGAGTAATGGTATAATCAGTCATGGATTTGATTCCCCGGAATTGTATTCGGTAAACACAACTACAAGCGTCTAGTCCGTCATTCATAATTCAGCCGTCGTCCATTAAAGAATATCTGAGTCCATAATCCAAAGAGCTATTCCATATTCCATATAACAGTGTTAGCACCAAATTCAAAAAGACAATCATAGTATACATAAACATAGGCTAGTTTCCTGCAAGAGAGAAGCGGTCAACAGTTTGAGGATCCTGAAGTACATGGGTTCATACGGCCGCTAGCCTCTGGTTAAGCGGAATTAGACACAAGTTACGAAACGTAACGCCATAGATCTTGCACGCTACGCTCGTATTTTGCTATCAACATGCGATATGTATCGCCAAATTTGAGAAACTTTGAGAGAATGCGCTTGGTGGAATAGCTCTGTCACAAGGCTAGCCACACTTTATATTTACACCCGTATGCTGGAAACCAATTTCCGATTTCCTCAGAGTCTTTTTTTCCGTTTTGCCAACCCGAAACCGTCATAACCGTGTAGTTTGTTAAAGGATTGGTGCGCAGCCGAGAGAATTCACAGTGAAATATACATATCCAAATTGGTATTACTTTGTGAATGTGGTAAAAACGATAACTTCGCTGCAAACACGACAGTGCTATGGACAGAAAGTCACTACTCAATATATCACACCTGCATTTTCATTTGTGTTTCTGTTAAAACACGAAATATATTATGTTGTATAGACCGATTGTGAATCTAAAAAAAATGCATATGCCTGATTTTTCAGATTCGACGAAACATGGCTACTGAATACAGGAGAAGAAGCTAGCAACGGGGATCATTCTGTGACATAGGAACATCTTTTCTATATTTTTTGACCGTTTGGATGACGGAATTGTTAATCACATTATCTATCACTTGCTAGTAAGGTTCAGAATGAACGGAACTATCGCACGCTCGCCTGTTCTAACATTGTCTAAAGAGAATGTCCATAGTATGGAACAAATTTCAGCAGAGAACTGCGGATTTTACGTTTCCTACTGTATCACACGGCATACGTACCAGTTTGAAGCTTTCAGTGGTATCTATTACAATTAAGCAACGATTGAGTTTCTAATTTGAGGATGGAACTTCAGCCATTTAGACTATTCATACCTTTCAGTGCTTTATGTGGTTCTTTATATCATATTTTACTAAACCAAGTGACCCAACTGCTATTCGAACGATTGTATTTCTCTTGGATTTACATTTTCCAATATCTCTCTGCTTTATTACAAATAGTATACCTCCTTCAAAGGGCAGGTCTGTATTACAATATCTGGAGAAAATATGTAAATAAAAATATCAATGAAAACAGTATATTTCCAAGGCCAGGCCCTGTGTTACCTAGAATCACTTGAGACCCAAAGGTTTCTCCATTGGAGTGACGATATCTTGAGTCATAACTTGTCTTGAAAGCGATCCGGCCAGCTTCAAATGGAACGTTTCTCCCCTCATACATCCTCTATCTTGTCGATATTACTTCCCACACAGAATTAGTGTGAGAGTATACTTTTAGAACGAACGGATTTTACCATGTGACAAATGTGCTAATTAAAGGGAATGATGGAACCAGGTTGCCAACCTGCTCATATTCAAAGATGTTCCTCTTCCCTCTAATATTTTCCCAGGAGTGTTCTAAATGTGTGGTCTTGCTAATGTGCTCCATGTGCGAAAAGGGATGCGCACATGTATCCCAGCTGAACACTAAATTGATACGTTTTAACAACTGATGGAAGGGCTGTATATATATGCAATCTGAACACATTCTTTTGGCATTGTTTAGTAAAATATTTTCTTATAGTTATTTAGATGAGTTCAAGGTTGTGATGGGAGTAGTGCACGATTAACTTGAATTTCCTCGTCGTCCACGGGAGAAACATACAGTCTGCCGGACCCTCTCACGTCGTCCACATCCTACCCTCGTAAATAGTGAAGTTATTCCGATGAGCTTCAAAACTGTGGTGATGGACGAGGAAAGGGGATCACCATGTTGAGGCGAAATGCATATCTTGATCGCTTCTCCACAGACATCCTTCGCTCTGTTCCCAGCTGGATTTTGCTAACCAATAGCATCTTGGTCGCTGTGGATTAAGTCCGATTGGATGGTACGAGATGTTCATTAGACGATTTCCCTCAAATAACATGACATAAACAAGGTACAGTCAGTTATCAACATGGAATTTCGCAGCAGAGAATTTTTCGATTCTCATTCTTCGTATCCCTTCGGATTCATAACCTTCTATTTCATAACTATTTCCTTTCGAGTGATACCACCCACAAATAACAAAAGCAACGATATGAGGATACTTTATCATGGACAAATTTACTGAAAGGAATATAGTTAGTTACCTAATGCTGGATCAAACGCTTATACGGTAGAAGTGGCATAATCTTCACTTGGGACAAAGGCGGAATGGACCACCAGAAATATGTGTTCAGTGTGACCAATAAATATATGGGTTTATAGATCTATGAAAATATGGGTTAAGAATTAAGTCAGCAAGAGGAAAATAACCATTCTTTCTCGCAAGAAAGTTGTACATTTGTGAGATTTGCGAATTATAATGAAGTATATCATGAAAATGTCCGACAGCATCTGACCATATGTTTATTAGCTACATCATGTATACTTTCGTCTTATATTAAAAAAAATAGTTTTCAGAATATTGAAATTCAACTACTGGTATCACTTCAATCGCTGAAAGGAACCTTCGATATGTGGCTCTGTGTGTGCGCTTGTGTGTCAAGAAATTGGGGATTTTCCGACGGAATTAGTCGAGATAGTAGGTTCCGTAAAATTCGGCGAGCATGTCTGCAGAGATACTAGCAGATATCCACACCGTTTCCCAATTTATGTCCAATTTCATAAATGTCGAGCAGTTCGCTCCGATGTCAATGAGGCAATAGTCGTGAATCCGCGATCTCGAACTGGTAACCTGCGCCTGGTGAAGGTCCCCGGCATAGGCATGGTGACAAAAGATCAGGAGACTCATGACTGATCCGTATGTTTTAGAAGCGCATCATACCAAACCTCGATTCTTCAGAAACTTGCAATGACCTCTACAACACACTGCGCAAAATTTACATGATCTCACTTTTTCACTAATATGATATTGTATTAAGCGTTAGAGGCAGGTCATCGAAATCGTGAAAATGTCATTAAAATCAGATCTAAGAGCTTTATCAGCTATGCCATGATTTGTTCATGTAAAATGTGTTGATCTTCTTGGTTTTATTTCCCGATGCTCAGTCAGTGAAATAGTTTGGTCGAGTAAATTGGAGTGACCTTATGTTACGTCATTAGTAAACACTGTAAATCCTGCATTTGTAACGTATTTTATTGGTTTTCATATAATTTAACCGATCCTGTCTCTTGCATATGTGATAATTCGCTAAAATGAATCATGGGCGTATTGATGATAACAAATCTTTCTCAGAAACGAACACACGTTCTTTTTTTAAATATCTTGAACCTGTACACATAACACCGGATATAGATTAAGCTTCCCTTTATTTGAGCATATATTCCTATATCCGCTAGACTATTCAATCTTAACTCAGTCTACGCCAGGTATGATCCACATGCTAGGCTGAACAAAGAGATGAAAAGGCGTACCGCATGATTTGAATGTCTCTCTGTTTATATCTTGCTGTCGGGAACGGAACCTGCATTGACAGACTGGAAATCACGATGGATGCCTTCAGGTATTTCAATATCTGATGTATCAAATATAAGCCATCTTATACCCATACATATCACTTCATGGTACATTCCATTCATTTCCTTCTTTCCAGTATAACATAGTCATATCTGAACCCCAGTAGGCGTGAATTGCATCAATCTGCATGTTTATGTTGTAAACACAAGCCGTCGAGGGTCTCAGTCCATACATTATGAGAAACTTACATGTATATTTGCCTACATACATGTGTTTTCCTCCATGACTGGACTAAATATAGCAGCATGACCTATATAATGCATTATCGTGTACACGATACGTCACTCGAAACATAGATATACGTCCTCAGGAATTTGCTTTTTTTATTTATTTCAAATTTTCGCGGTTAAGTTATTGAGTGTTCGGCCTGCCATGCCCATTGCGACAAAGCGGTTTAGATGAAAACGGTTCTATCGGAGTACTTGAGATCTCTTCGAAGTAAAGAATAAAGTCAAATGGTGTTAAATATTATGAATCTGCGTTTGTGAGGCCCCAGATAACTTCGTTTACACACAATATTTTGATTCCTTTATGTCAACAAATACATTCTCTTCGGTAGCTATTCACCTAACCACGACAATTATGCAGGTCTATCCAGATGCAATGTGTACATATTGTTCTAAAACAGTTCCCTCTGCAAGCCGCTTTAGTGTCGAGTGTCGTCAAACTGAAAGTCGAATTAGTTTCATATCGTCAATGCGCATGATTACTTCAGACGCACTGATGCGCACAGCTGATGTACTATAGGCATATTTCTAGAGATCATCAGACATTGCGTAGCCCAAACGATGATCTGTCGTCAACAAAACTACGTCCCATAGATCAAGGACGTCCGGGTTGTACGAATCCCGCTTGTGCCTGAGAGTAAGCTTGGCAGGTCCGCTTCGCACGGCCTGCTCCTTCTCGTTTCAGGGAGATCACCTATGCCAAACGGAGAACAATTTCTCCTCAATTAACATAGTTGAATCATAGTTCCTTCATTAATATCTGTTGAACTTTGGACTATGTGTAGCACCAGGAATTCAGTCATAAAATAGACACTTTGATTGCATATTGTACGAAATTGTGGGTAATTGAATATTTTGTATGAAATGACATACACTGCGTTGTTCATAAATCAGTGTCAATGTTCAATAAACATGTGTTGTGTTGTATACTGGCGATGGATAAATGAAATAGAGGACAGCTCGAATCAACCGAATCTATAACGTACTAATTTTCATCACTACGTTCCACAAGCACAGACGAATTCGTGGAGTGGATTTCAAATATAAAAAAAATGTTTCCTCTACGACTATAATATTTACTTCACTGGTGCAACATGCATGTAACTGCATATTCCACTGAAAAGCTATTTTATTTCATATATCGTGATAACAACTATTACGATTATTCGTCCTTTTACCGAGGGGTTGAGCATGTACAGTGTGGCATATGGTTAAACACCGACCGTAGCAAGTTATTTAATTGTCGTAGCTTTTTGAAATTCTCTGTTATACTCCACAATGAGCACTGCATATCTGTCTTCCAAAATCAACGCAGTGCGGTTTTATCAGTGACAACTGTTCTCTGAGGTTATAGAAATGGCAGTCGTCACATATACATTGTAATGTGTACTCTATAAACCTCCATTCAAAATAATAAATGGACAATAAATCGATATTGTAAATCAGGCAAAGTATATAGGTTCTTTCAAAGGATACAATACGCAACCGGTCCCGGTTCGCCTCTTCTACATGTCAGATTGGTCCAAATTATATATCAGGGGTGTTTCGCAGCTCTGCATTAACCTTAAATTCGTTCCACATGTTGAGAAAAGACACCTTTTCAAGGCGAAAATAAATTCTGTATCAACGACCGTTAACTTCATGTCTTCCCAGTTCCATTAAAGATTATATGTCGCGCAGGAACCGAATTCATGTATTTGATGGACAATCTTTGGTACCTCCGGTTCGAAAATTGATCTAAACCTTGCGGCGATTTGGAGCAGATATAAAAAATATAAAATCAGTCTATCATTTTGTTTTTTTGAGAAGAAGGCGTGAAAACCTGCAGTATCTGTTTGAATTTTTTTTTTTTCTGATTCTGGTACTTCAAACATAGAAATGTATTTTGATCTAAAACAAATGCATTAGAACTGTTCACTAAATATGGACTGAGTTTCTATGGCGTGTTGGCGGTACTCTCATTTTTACCTCCGTTGATCAGACGGAGGTCTAGGAGCGCAACGTGAAATCTCCCGCCAAATAATTGTCATATGGGGAACCCACGACTCATAGTATTTCCAATAGGGATCGTCATGGTTCCCGACGAAATCTTGAATCTTTTCTTTGGACACAAATGAATGCTTACGTCACAAAAGGTGTGTATCCTTTGCAGCGCTTCCACCGGGTCTCTTTATTCGAGGGTACTAAATTCGCGCGTGTACAGATGGCCGGTATGCGACGAAGACAAACCTGCGCTTTCATAAAAAGTAAATTTTCACGAAAGAAAAACTCGCATTCCAGATAGTATAATTGGAAACTTCCTCGAGAATCTCTGAATCGGCAAAAAGATAAAGGACGAGTGTCATTCACCAGGATGCGAGTCGGAAGTGAGAAGTCAAATTCAAAGTCAGAGGTCAAAAACGTAAAACTCCGAAGAACTCTCTCGGCTTTTTCTTTTCTTTTTTTTTAGTTGGGGGGGGGGGGTGAGGGTTGGGGAGATAGCGACTGAAAAAATATATATTCCCATGCTTCAATCGTTATCTGTGAATCCGATCAACAACCTAGCCGGATAATCTGTCAAAAATTATCCGTCGTCTGGGTAAGGTTGAAGGGTCATCGGAAGCTCGAACTGTGATACAGGCAAAAACTGTTGTTGTTGTAGTCTGGAAAAATAACTCTGCCTCACGAGGCGCTCTCTCGGCTTTTTCTTTTCCTTTTGTTTGAAGATGGGGAGGGGGTAGCGACTGGAAATATATATCTTCCCATGATACTTCAATCGTGCGCTCATGAATTCCACGGAAAAGCGGACATTGCTAAACAGCCCTTTTTCGCATAAAATTCACTCCACATTCTGTCGTAGACCCTATATTAGCATGCTGTTTGTTCTATTCGCTTCCTATGATCCCCGGGAACAAGCCAATAATAGAGAAGATGTGTTTTAATAGCGAAATATTTTTCCCGCAATTTTTTAACATGAAGAACTCGGGAAATTCTAAATTGTCAAAGAAGAAAAATTGCACTTTACTGAAAACTATACTATTTTGAAACATCTGCAGAAAAGATATGCATGTGGCGGGAGCTGTATACCTTAGTAAAAATAAGAGGTCAGAGTTTTAATTTTCTAAGTAGAAGAGATAAATTCACTCTAGGAATATTTTTTTGAAGAAAATGTGTAATTAATAAAGCACTTTTACCGATAAGATTTAAAAAGCGCACTCGTGATTCCATCACAATTTTTTGTCGATTCCGTCACGGACTAGATTTAACCCCTGGGATGATCCAGTCGCGTTTTTCTCACGATGAAAAAAATCTTATCATCCTTGGGTACTGTATGTTAGTAAGAGATGTCATATAAGAATAGTCAGATTGAAACAGAGCAGCAAAAAAATAGACAAGCAACACTAGTCAAGAGTCATGTCCGTTTCAGGTGATTCCGTCACGAACATTTCGAAGCATGATTTACTGAAAATGCTGGATCATCTGTAGATTTTTCATGGATCCGTAAACAGATGTCATATAGAATAGCAAACTAAACTTGAAACTACATGGGTATGACCACGGAACTTCCGAGTACATGACTTTGAATAAAGAAAAAGTCTTCCCAACGGTGGTTCCGTCACGGTGGAATTCATGATCTGTGAATCCGATCAACAACCTAGCCGGACAATCTGTCAAAAAATTTCCGTCGTCTGGGTAAGGTTGAAGGGTAATCGGAAGCTCGGACTGTGATACAGGCAAAAACTGTTGTTGTTGTAGTCTAGAAAAATAACTAGCATGCACTCTATGGAGAAGGGCCTCGTGAGGCACAAAGTGCAATTTTTTGTTGTTGTTTATCTGCAAATCCGCTCAACTCGATGGGTATCTTTCACTTGCTCTCACAGTTGCCTGGCCTGTGTGATATTGGGTGGTCGAAGTCTACGTATAGTTTTTTTCAATAAATTATGGAAATTAATATAAACATATATTTTTTTAAATAGATTTTTTTATAAGTGTATTTCTCTTTCATCTTTGGCTCAATTAAAGTCATTCTCTAAAATGTGAAGCCGAGTTAATACAGTTTTTAATTACCTACCAAACCCTGTCCTCTATGACATAGAACACAGTCATTTCTAAACATCAAGTTGTACATAAGTATTTTTACTTACTCTGTACAAGCTGAGGGCATTTTTGTGGCTTTTGAAAATTTTGAGATTTTTGCGAGTCTGTCGTATTTAACTAAGCGACGTCCAAGCGAGCTAATGTACGCGCGTTATATTCATATCAAGTATGGTGCGGCTTGTGTTCAATGAGGCTTGGAATGTTTATACAATTAATTTTATTCTCACTGTTACACAATAAATATTTGCTGCGTGGAATCCAGTCATTTGTTCCATAGGGGCAATATTCTCATCAGCCATCACCATTCAATGTGAATGTCCATGGTCATTGATACAGTAAGGTGAAGGCGAAGGTGACCTGTAACACCAGTATACAAAATTATACCGAGCGCATTGAATCCTCATCATATGATGTTCAGACAGATCAGAACGAAGTGTCGGTAAAATCAGGTGTGTTTTGAAGAGCATTCTCTCATCAATGATGATGCTATACTGTACACATACAAAATATGAAGTGTTGCTGTGTTGGGCCTACAGCACAAAATCACAAGCAAGTTGGTACAACTAGGCACACAGGGTCTCATTTCTGTCGCTAACGTGTTGATTTGGGTGAGGGGATCCTCTCATGGGGAGGTGTGGGTGGGATGGGGCCTAATGTCTCAAGCACTTTTCCAGGTTTTCCATCAATATACTCTATTCCATACCCCAATATTTCAAGCACGTCAAATCAAGCAAAAATTATTTGCTGGGAATGTGACTTTCACATCTCTGTCTGGACATGCTAGTGAGGAACCCTCAATCCCAGATTAATTATCATTGATGAAGCTAACGTCCAACAAATGCAAAATTGAGCTTGGCATCCGGCCGTATGTTATTCAGTGATGTATTACGCTACGGACCCTGTTGCCTCGACGGAGGTCTTTGCGCTCATCCAGCGCTTGTTAAAATAAGAACGGCTTTCCCTGTCAAGCATTTTTTGTAAAAGTGCAATCGAAATATTTCTTCGACTTAAATATAATATCACCATACAATCGGATCAAAAGTTCACTTGGTTTCAGCTCTCATTCGTTCTCCCGTTCCTTGGCTATAACGTAGATCACCAACCCACATGCTAGAGCTTGTTGGACTATTTTATTCAAGAGAGGATTGAGAGTAAAGCAAAGGTTTTCCCTAAAAATGGATGCATCTCTTCGTATGATTTCATAATACTCTCCTCGCCCAATTGTAATCGCACGTACCACAGAATGCACAACCTTCAATTGCCTCCAAATGTTAGGAAATTTGGAGGAGTTTTGAAGGTCACGCTATATATAACCTGATTCAATTCCCATTGATTTGATATTTCCTTGTAATCCTGACAATCCTTGTAATCCTTGTAATGACAGCAGTTAGCAATGGTTAGTTTAGCACTTCTCTTGATCAACAGTGCCGCGGTTTTTCTGGGCAACCCCATTGTGATTATTACAGCGATAATCTCCTATTCTTACCGAATCGGTGCCTGTAAAATTGACCTTCCAAAACTCATAATGGTCAACACGCTGTCGTTGTCTTATCGAAGTATAAAATAATTGTTATAATTCATCGGATCTATGCTTTGATGATATATGAATATGCAGAATAATTTCGGTCTACCACAGATGAAAGAATGCTTGTTTTGTATCGCTTGATTTTCCTCGAGATTCAACACTGCAGGAAGGTACAAACGCCATGTATCTTGATTCGAAGCATAAAGTGTATGTTTGTTTCACAATTTGTATTTTCTTCTAATTTTATCTGTTGGAATGGAAACTGAGTAACAGCTCTTGGTAATGATGTATTCATGATGAATTGACTACATAATTATTTTAACTGTTTTCCCATCTAGTAAACATCTTTTTTGATGTTAAAACAATACGTCTACTTTTACGGAAATCTTCCATTTCGAGGAAGACCAAACCCTGCACTGGAGGAACAATTAACACCATGGAGAGGAATTAATGAGGGCTGACTCGTCTTTACAAGAATATCAAAATCTCCGAGAATTCTATCCATTTTGTCTCACGTCCTGTTGTACATTCATATTAATGGCGAACCTATTCGCGTGGAACTTGACTCCATTCTTAATACTGTTACACGTCTCATGCTAATTTTGTTATAATGCCGATCTCTATAACTGATCTTGATAAGATGGTATAATCTATTCGTGATATTGACGAAGGTTATATAGCCTGTCTCGTAATGCAGCAGCAGACTATGCCCAGGGAAAATTCTGACAAAACATATCTATTTACTACACAAAAAATATACCTCACATACTGTACAAGTTTTGCCGTTGAAATGGTAAATTTACAAACATTTGGTCCGTCATTCATAATTCAGCCGTCGTCCATCACAGAATATCCGCGTCCATAATCCATGTAGGGCACATGTATACATGTATGTCACGTGCGTGTACCGCGCCAATATCGGTCGCATGTATACATGTAGGTCACGTCCGCGTATGATCTGGAATTCCCCTCCAAATATTTATATGAAGAACACATTGAGGAACTACATGATTGCTCGATATATGGAGCAGAAATGTATATTTGGGAATAGTGTGGGTGGAGATTATCGTGAGATTGATTAAAAATCCCGTAAACAGTTACTATTGCTATACTATCAATTCAATAGAAACACTTTTTCTAAGTTGCAATTTAATTAAAGTTTCAAATGACTTAATTAATGTTTTACTCTGGTTTATGTTTGATACTACCAATTCTGTTTAAAAGAGATAGAACTTAGATCGCCTCAAGCGCATCAGTACCCAGCAGTCACCGAAGTCATCCTCGTGGACACGTTTCATTCCGCAGACTGGTTGATCGTTGTTACGTAGCATGCATTACTGAATGAACTGATCGATGTATCTGAACAATTACTGCATAACATCAAGTAAGATAATATTTTGCAACTCTACAAAACCAAAACTAAGGCGAGTTAAAAATCTAATGGAACTGACCAGTGAATGTCGGGGGATGATAATGTAATGTACATAATCATTAAATATATTATGTAACTATAAGTGCGAATTTCGTACTATGATCAAATATATATTATTTGTCGGTGCAAAACTCAGTTTCCGATCAATGACCTGACTGATCGCCGAGATTGTCGTATGGCATTGCCTGATGAACCATTTCTCGTATCGTCTTGAAGCAAAGCATCCCCGTGTTGACCGGGAATACCCACATGTCATGGTACATTTTTCAGTCATTTTATTTTCAAATAATTATGTCTCTAATCAACTCGTATACAGGAGGCGGATGACAACGTAAATATTAGCGAGAAACATTTTGTAGATCAATGTTTCGACATAAAGCTACGTCTCTAGTAATGCTACTGACAACCCCTACTTCATCAGCGAATTTCGAAAACTTAAATTGGGTTTTATTTAGCCTTATCGGATAATATGCGTAGCAACTCCAGGTTTGTTATAACTCGTTTGCTTTTCTAAGCAATTTGTCATATGAAAACTGACTTTTGTATGCTGAAATTCTTTTTTTCCCGTTAACTGCCTATTGAATCTCAAACTTTGCGACGGTTGCTTCGCAAAGGTGTTAGCCAATATTATCAGAGACAGTTTTCAGGAATCCGCTTAGTTCACTCAATCGAAAAATGAAATTTGAAAGATGCTTAGAGGCTTAAAGTGCCCACTGCTCGGTTGCGAGAAATGGAGAATGACGTAGCTTGAGAAAGTCGATGAGAACGCGCACTAACTTGTTGTCTAACTTCCCTTATTAACAGGCCTCTGCAGTCGAAATGGCTAGGACTTCCTTTACCCTAATTCTCGACACTGATGTGACGGTAGTCGCATTTGCCGTCTTGGGATTATGTGTCACCCTTATGTACATGTATATGACCCGGGAGAATAGCGATGATAATCACGGACACATCGATTACGGACATACTGACGATCATTATCCTATCCAGGAAACTGGCGATGAAGGTGAGCAGTTTTCTTGTTTTATCCAGGGCTCCTTCATTTCATAGTATATATGTTTTCGTCGACAACTTCAACAGGAGTGCTGATTTTTCTGAGATCGGTTATCCAGATTAAGATGAAAGATGCCAATACTATGGAGTTTAGTGAAATTCAAGATAGCCGCATTACAGTGTGGAGAAACCACACAAAACAATGAAAAATGATAACCATTCGAACGAAATTGGACAATTCTTAATTTCTTTCCTGTTCTTATTTCTGTACTTTTCACATACATTATATGAATTATTTTGATAATAACAACATATTTCACGATTAATGTTTGAAATTAATGGTTGAATATGTTATTGCGAGTGGGTTTCATTTCGCCTCATCCGTGCCTTCAATTCCTAATTCCTTTGATGCAGAACACTAATTCCTCTAACTATAGAAAGCCAAATGACTGTAATCTACAGTACTTCTATTTCATGTATGGCCATCATGATTTGTTTTTTGCACCCGAGCCATTTTAATTAATTTGGATGAATTTCGCATAATTTCGATCTTATCATGTCCCCTCATCAAAAGCATATATTAAATTACAGATGGTTGGGGTGGATTTAAAAGTTTAAGGTCTTGGCTAACAGCTCACATTTCATTCCCCCTAAGCCGGTGAATTGGGTTCAATTAAGAATTTTTTTTTGACAATTTGGCAGCCATATTGAATGTCTGCGGTATTGGATGGAACCATATTGGATGACGGCTATATTGAATAACCACAGTGATGATATATGTTATGTCCATGGTCTAATTACACACACAAATCGGGTCTCACACCATTACTCGTCGAGTAATTCAGACTGGAACCTGATGAGCTAAATAATTATGTAAATTTATGCTCATTATTTTAATAATTGAACCCTAATTGATTTTCTTGGGAATTTTCAAATCAATGCTTAATACTTTATTGAAATTCCACATTTGCTTTATCTTCAAAAATAAAGAAATTGGAAGCAGAAACACTGGTTATACGGATTAATTTATTTCTCGGAATAGAAGGCATACATATAGCAATGCTTATAGCATATATAGCATATATGTAGTTGTAGCGAATAATATCAATTGTGTCACTAAGGAATTCGGCAGAGAGACCAAACTGATCCTCAAAAAATTTCATTCTGTTGATATTTTACACTGAACACAATAGGCCTAATTCTGGTATTCTCGAGTGATTGAATATTTTCCAAAATTATCAAATATAATATGATGTTACTCTTTGTTGTGGTATCTGAATTTTAGCATTTTCTATTATGTCTGTGCTCTTTCACTGACCGCGACCTTCCCACCTCATCAGCGAATATAAACAGTAAACCGAGTAGGAAATTTAGCAAAGTTTTTCCATTCTCTTTCCTTCATTGTGCCTCACCTCTCATGTGTGACAACAGTCACTGTTGCTTAATTCGACGCTACGATGTATCCGATATGCTGCGTAAATACCGAAATAATCGACTCCACAATTATTCAAACAATATTGCTTTAACAGCGTAAATGATTCACCAAAACTACCCTTAGTACAATAAATATATAAATTTCACGTTTCAGATGTAGAGAGAAAGGATGAATAAGGCGGACTATATACAGAACTCTGGACATGGTGGAGTGACATAGTAATGGAGATGTAGACAATTTTGGCGATATTACTATTCCCGTGATATATCAGATTTATCAACATGGAACTCATATATATTTCTGTATAGTTATGTATTGGACAAAATAATATAATTGACTAGAAATGGATTTTGCATTCAATCAACTTTAGTGTGTAAATATCCAAAAATAATATAATTCTGGGGAGGTAACTGTCCTAGTCATATGTTATGGACCAGGACATCTGTACTGTGAATGAGCGCAGAAACACTGTGACCCAATCAGCATAAAATTGGACCAGATACTGACATTACATGTATGAGGGAATTTACAGTTTGTATCAGCCAGTCCGGTATTTTGCCGACTGATATTCGTACTGACATCAATCCCAAACACTGTTATCAATATTTTGCAGTGCATTCATATTCTGAGATATTTTGTACCCACAATTCACATTCTACACATACATATTGGAGATTTAATAACTAGATTTTATCCGCAATGGGGATGCATGTCTCCTCGGAGAAAATTTGGTATTTTCCTTGGAGATCTTGAGAAAACATGTTTTTCAAGATGGAATGAGACTTCTGTAATTTTTTACTGGATTGACATCATGTGTAACTCTTTATAATATAATAAGTTTTTCGTTGTCCATTGCGTCAGTATAGATATTTTCGATAGCTAAACAGAGCCACCATATCCATGTTATCCATATGTGAATACCAAGTATGAGCGGGAGATGTTTTGCCTCTTTAAACAATAATTAATCAGATCGGGTGTTTTTGTGTTCTCTTGAAGTGTTTGTTGAATTTATTATGTGATGTACCAGGCCAGAAAATTAAGATTCCATGTTTCTCCTTCTTCACCATATATTCATAAAAAAATGTATATAAAATTATGTTATTGAATGAGTGTTTCTGTATTGGCCTTAGTTATAGATCCTGGGCTGCGTCTCGGGCCAATACAGCCATCCACGGTCAATACGCCAGACCGAGAGCCTATAAAAATGCTAATATGGAAACACTCATTTTTTTTCTTTATAAATGATATGTAAATATACCACTGCCAATGTTCTCGCTCGGACTGTCTCCCTTGCTGATATCAATAAAAATCCCTGTGCTAATCAACTGTGTTGTCTTTAACTGCTTCCAAGATTTCTTTACACTCTGAGCAAAAAGCGTTAAAACTTGCGGATCTTGGTTCTATAAAACAACATCTTCCATATTGGTGTGATCCTATGAAGAATCATTCCGATGATAAACAGTTATTTGCTGTCCAATAGAGGGTTGAAAGACTCGTGTCAAGAAATTGGGGAATTCCGGTCCGAATTACTCGAGACAGTAGGTCTGAAATATTCAGTGTACATGTCTGCCGAGATACTAGCAGATATCCGCACCGTTATGCCATATTTCATCAATGCCGATCGGTTAGCTCCGATGTCACTGGCGGATGTCACTGTGAATTGCTATCTTGAACTGGTAACCTATATGCGATGAAGGTCCCTGGCATAGACATGGCGACTATACATCAGGAGAAAAATGACTGATCCGTATGTTGAGCGGTGAACAATTCTTGAGGTTTAATTTCAACAGCGCATCATAGCAAACCTCGAGTCTCCAGAAACTTGCAGTGACCTCCACAACACACCGCTAAAACTTCACATCATGAGACATTTGCACAGATATGATATTGTGTTAAACGTGAAAGGCAAAATCAAAATTTCATCGAAATCTGACAATGTCATTAAAATTAGACTTGAGAGCTTTATGCCATGATTTGTTTATGTAAAATGTGTTGATCTTCTTGGTCAGCGAAATAGTTTGGCCGAGTAAATTGGAGTGACCTTTTGTTACGTCATTAGCAAACACTGGATCCTGCATTTGTAACGTATTTCATTGGTTTTCATATAAGTTAATCGATTCTGTCTCTTGCCTATGTTATAATTCTCCGCTAAAATGGATCATGGTTGTATTGATGATAAACATATACTCTTTCTAAAAAACGAACACACTTTTTCTTTTTACATATCTTGAACCTGTACAAATAACACCGGATATAGATTGAAACTTCCCTCTATTTGATCATATATTCCGACACATCCGGCACACCATTCAATCTGAATTCAGGCTACGTCAGGTATGGTCCACATGCTGAGCTGAACAAAGAGATGAAAAAGCGTACCGCATGATTTGAATGTATCTCTGTTTATGCCTACCTGTCGGAAACGGAACATGCATTGGAAGATTGGAAATCACAATGGATTTCTTCAGGTATTTCAATATCTGACGTATCAAATATAAACCCCCTTATACCCATACATATATCTTCATGGTACATTACATTCATTTACTTCTTTCCAGTATGAAATAGTCATATCTGAACCTAAGTAGGCCTGAATTGCATCAATCTGCATGATTATGGTGTAAACAAAAGCCGTCGAGGGTCTCAGTATTATGTGTTGATCAAGTGCTGAAACATCCCCACTATATTATCAGTTGCTGTTCTTGTTTTGTCACATCTCAGGAAAAACACAGAGTCCCTTTTTACAAAGATCACATGATGACTTTTATTCCAGACCTTCACAACTGTAAAGCCCAGTCTAAACTGAACTCAATACCTCAAGACAAAAGTTATATACAAGATAGGCCGTGAGAAGGCCCCACACACAGCGAACTGGCTATCAGTGCAGGAAATGGTAATCGGTGTTTAATAGGTCTGCTAGACGAGACCCCTTGAACATTGCCAGTCAACCAAAACACGATGTGATTAGCAGCGACAATTAAAATTCAACTAGCCTTGGGGACGGGACGCTGTGAATTGTCAGTCAACCAGAACATGAAATCATTACCATCCTTACTCAGATTCTCTTCAGTCTCCTTCTCACGGTTTATAGTTGGCCACATGTGGAGTTACAGTAATAGAGATCCTCGGTGAATAAAACACAATTAAAATCTGAATCGTAATTGCATGATGAATACGTATAAAAGCATAACAGTTTGGAGAATGGAACCAATGTACAGTACATGTACATAACATCAGTCCAAGCAGCAGGAGGGGGGAGCGGACTTTTTGTTGGGGAGGTGTGGGGGAGCGGGGAGCTTCCCAAGGGGGCGGGGAGTAGGTAAGGGGGGAGCACAGGGAGGGGGAGCGGGGGGGACTCTGCCGCGGATGCTGGGCGCATACTCTGTAGAGCCTCGGGACGGCCCACCACCCTTGCCGGCCCAGGCTCTACGCCGCAACCACCTATTAAACATACAGAATCGATGGAGATACCAAAGATACGAACCAAAAAAATTATTTGGGTCAAAAAATGCAAAACCGGTGTGCCACGTCTCACTGAGTCCCCGTCACATAGCTTCGTGGCCTGTGACGTATTCCTCTTCACATGGCTTCATGGCCACTATTGATTTTCATGGCCATGTGAGGGCTTGTTTTATATTAAATAAGTATTTGGGACTCAATTGCTCTTAATAACTCTCCTCCGTGGCATCCTAGACAATTCGAAATGAGTCTAGAATTTTTGTGAGAAGAGCTCGGAACAAGCATTCCAAGAGCAGTCAGGTAGGGATCGAACCCCCTTTTGTGAGACGTGACTGGAAGACCCGATTATCATTTCGCATGGCCTCGCCTGGGCTGTCTTCCACGGACAGTAATACATGTTTAAAATCACCCTTATAAACCTACTAGAGTGTTGTGCAACGCCTCACTTCTCCTGTTATCGTTGCTAGGATACGAATGCACAGTCTCATACAAGTGCTGTCTCATTCAGACATGAGCCGAGAGAAAATCAATAGTGACCCACATACAACACTCAGAGTAACACTGTATTTGTTCAAAGCTTGCTATTTTGTGAATGAAGCCAGGCCTCATACACCTACCCGAAATAGACTAAATATGTTAGCTGGGTCACGTCTGTGAGGAATGTTTGTTTGCTCAGGCTTGATTATTTGGGTCGGCGTATATTTACACGTTTACACATTCAATAGCCGCACGCAGTGTTATAGTATGGTGGGTAAGAGGCGATATAAAGCGCCTACTTCAATATATCGGCAGGGAGGATTCCTTGCTTAATCAGCAAGTCTTTCGTGGCTATGGCCAGGCCGATGTCTGCAATAACCATTCCTACGTCATAGCCGGTGACATCTAACTTGGGGGCAGGGCCTTTCCAAACAATTTTGCCAAGACGAGCATAACCTATCGCTAAGCCGCTAATGACAGCGGCATGATAGGCCATGTTGGCTAGCATTTTACCATCGATCGACGACATGTCTTATTTGCAGTGTCAGCCATGGCTTTAACATGATATGCTAATGCGCCGAAAAAGGTTCCGGGTAGCAGGGGCTGCGCATGGCGCCTTTAATAATCCGCCTGTAGAAAGCAGTTTATCGTGATTCTTCTCGATTGCCCTGGCAAACTGTTTCCTTGCTTCCTCCCTGCCTTGCTTCAGAAGTGCGTTTTTTTCTTCCTGGCTGGTATGGGATGCTTTCAACGATTTAGCCCTGATCGCGTTCTTCATTGCATCATATTTAG
>JAVTVY010053648.1:0-27533 GCA_036873755.1 Hanleya hanleyi
TAAAGTGGAATCCGATAAATGCAGTTTTTGTGGCCAAGAAACGGAAACAATCATTCATTTGTTCTGGTTCTGTTCTGTCATAGCCAGAAACTGTGGCAACAGTTTGAAAACTGGCTCCAGATACTCAATATATTTCCCTCTGCATTGTCAATCCAACAGGTCATTCTTAGTGCACCGACGGACGGTGTCCTGTTGAAACATCTTATATTGCTGGTAAAGAAACATATATACAATTGTAGATTCTGGAGGACTCTTCCTGCCTTCGAGAGAGCGAAGCAGTATATATACAAAGTGAGAGATATTGAGAAAAGTTTGTCAAGTAGAGATGAATTAGAAAAGGGCTTCGTTAAGAAATGGAGCCACCTGGCAAACATATCTGTTTAATTTTATTTATGCATGTCAGTAAACATGAGTGGTGGTAAAACAACAACAACAGGCAAACGCACCGTGGATATAGAAGTAACAGAAAAGGGTTTCTTGTACCTTTATAGAAAGAGTATTTCGCACTATATATTACCTCTGATAGTGAATTTCCCGCAGGATCCACCATGTTTCGGAATACAAATATATTTGCTCCTCTAAAATTATCTGAAGGACTGACTAATCTGAAGGCTATATTATGAGTCACTTCAACCTCTTCTATCCTCTTGGACTTTTTGTCCGGGAGGATGGAAAGGGGTCGGCGGTGGCAATCGTTTTTCGTACAAATTCTTGTTATCGGCTTTAACCAAGTAAAGGGAGAAGTTTAAAAAAACCCTCTCTATGGACTTTCGTCTTTTTTCGGCCAAAGAGTGGGGAAAACATTTTATGAAAAAAAAAAAAAATAATAAAACCTCCAGTCAAAATCTCATTCAGCCTAAGTGAACAAATGACCTGATGATACGTTGTGGATCACTGTGGGTATGCTTCAGAAGGTTAATTTTTCTTCTTTTTCACTTGTAGATACGAATCAAACAGTTCATAGTGGTTCTTCTATATTACATTCGCATATTAACGTAAAAAAAAAAATAACATATAAGAATGAACATGTGTCCCTCATCAGTCCTTATGTATTGGTCGACAGATCAACATGTCGTGTACGTGTACGTTCTGTCAGAGAACCTTCTCTCGTCGCGATAGTATGATCAGGCACATTCAAGGCAAACACAACCAAGAGACACCACCGAGTCCCGCTATAGGTCCAGCAAGTGCAGTAGAGCATCCCTACACGATGACGGTGAGCGGCCCTACGGCATGTGGAAAGACGTCCTGGGTAATGAAGTTCTTAGAGGAAGGTGTGGCAACCCCAGCTCCGACACGTGTTGTTTGGTGTTATAGCCAATGGCAGCCCGCCTACGAAACTACGCGATTACAGAATGTGAGTTTCGTCCCAGGGATTCCTCATGACATAGACGAACCGTATTACTTTGACCCCGAGCAGACCAACGTGGTAGTGCTAGATGATCTGATGAGTGCGGCCAAGGACAATTCGAAAATCGCCGACCTATTCACCAAAGGGTCCCATCATCGCAATCTGTCCGTCATCTATTTGACCCAGAATCTCTTTCCTCAAGGGAAGGCGTCCAGAGATATTGCCTTGAACTGCCAATACTTTGTGTTGTTCTCCAACCCCATCGACAGAGCACAAATTCGTGTGTTTGGTAGTCGAATTTATCCTCAGAACATCGACCATTTCATGCAGGCGTTTCAAGAAGCGACAAGTCGTCCGTACGGCTACCTGTTCGTAGATTTAAAAGCCCATACCCCCGAAGATCGCCGGCTGACGACCCACCTGCTACCCGGCGAGGGATCACCACAGCCCCTACACCATCCACCGAGTCCACATTTGGTGAAGCAGCAACCCACCCCCGTACAGCGGGCCTTCTTCATATCACCAGTCCCGGAATATCACCCAACCGTGAAGGCCCAACCCGAGGTTGAAGAACATAATGTGAACTCGAGGCTATGGAAGGATTTGTTCAAAGAAAGTATGGACGCCGAGATGGGCGAGATTTTGGAGGCCACAGGAAACAAGTTTCAACGCAGAGGGTATTCGAAAGAGGAAGCTGCAATTTTAGCCCATAACAGATTGCCACCCAGACTACGACGGGCTTTACGTTAGCAGTATGTCGACTTAGTGACCCATATGAAATTGTTGGATAAGGATCCAGTCCATATGGAAATTGAAAGAACAGCGTCGATGTTGAAAACCTCGGGCATGAACTGGAAAGCGGCGTATGTCAGAGCAATAGCACAAAAGAAACATTTGTTCGAACGCATCATTAAACGTCGTTAAAGCGTTAAGAAAGTGTGTTAAAGCGTTGAGACGAGCGTTAAGGCGTAACGACGGGCGTTGACGGGCGTCACTGCATTTCGATGAATTGATGTCAATTCCATGAAATCAGAGCTTCTGAGCTAATTCACCAGGGCGTTGAAGCGTTGAGCTAAGCGTTGATGACCGTTACTGTCTATAAAAGCGAGCGTATTCCCAAAACACGCACAGTCGACGTTCAACCGTCAACATGGCTTATACTTGTTCTGAGTGTGAACGCACGTTCACCAGACATTACGATATGATGCGACACCAGAAAAATATACATGGGATTGAAGACGCCGAGGAGCCCGTTGAGGCAGATACTGATACAGAGATTGATGAGAGTGCATCGACTGATACCGAATCCAAGATTGCTGACAGTATATCTACTGATATGGAGAGCTTGACCTCAGAGAGTCAGCCTACATCCCAGGAAAGTGAGGCAGAACCTACCTTCTGGGATCGTATTGTGACAGCAGCTATCAATACTCACGCTGAAGCGATCGAGGACGCCGGAGAGGATAATTTACAACAGACGTACACCCAAATGCGCTCCCGCATCAGGAAAACAGCCATGGCGATCTATGAACAGTATACCTTACTACCGCTTGAAATGAAAGGCGACCCCACGCACAGGTCCATCATGAAGACCAAGCGTCACTTGGAAGAGGCTATGGGGCTACCACCCACAGAGGCCCTGGAAAATGCGATCAGAATGCGCAAACAACTGTTTCAGGACATGCTGCCCGAAGAATATCCGGGCCTGTCCGACGATGATTAGAATAAACGGTTCAGAATGAACATGACCGAAGAAGGAACTCTCTGAAATGGCGACTTCTGATTGGACAAGAATACATCTAACGGACAGGAACGAATAGGACAGATGCAAATGGCGGTCTCTGATTGGACAAGAGTCTTTCTTGAATTGTAAACATACCCAACGCGGCTCCCCCAGCGTGGGTATGTTATGATGGAGGGGAAGATAAACTATATGAACAAAAAACTTGTTGTTGTTGTTGTTCCCTCATGTGTCATCCTTGTTGTTGTTGTTTTCTCTCTCCGGTCTATATCATGGCGTCAAGGCGCTAGCGGGACCCATACAGGGTCCAGTTTTCGACACTAGGTGACCACATCCCGAAGAAATGGCCAGTTTTCGACACCGGATGTGCCGCCATCTTGAACATACGTGCCGCCATCTTGGATATGTCCCACAATGCACCGGGTCAAAATACTCGCTTCTGATTGGCTGAGAGCTCTGTGACGGTTTTGAAATACTCGCTTCTGATTGGACGAGAGCTCCGCAGTGCGTCTACGCATGCCCAGAATGATATTCCTACCGCACACCCAACCCATCAGCTGCCCCTTCACGAATGCTTCACATGGATACCTGACTCGACCCAATAGGCCCATGAGGGGCTCGGCTAGATCCCAAAAACGTCTATTTCCATACTACGGCCAGGCTGCGCATGCGCAGAATGACAATATTTCAACCCCACACCCACGCCATCAGAGGCTCCCTCACATAGGCTTCACATGGATACCTCACAAGACCCATTCGAACCGTGAATAGCCCATCTCTAACCCAAACACACCTAAAAATGTCTGCTTTCTATACTACGGCCAGGCTGCGCATGCGCAGACTATTGACAACGGTCGAACCATTAGTGTAGTCAAGTGATCCTCCACGAGGGCTTCAAAATAAGACCTCAGTCGACCCCATTGGACCATTAGGGACTCACCTAGACTCCAACATGTCCACCCCGTATGGACCTATACACCCATAGCCATGCAGTGTAGGCCTATGGGCCTACCCAGGCCTCGGTGACTTTTTTTCAAAAATTTCACCGTTTTGCTGCGGGACAATTCCTATCGTGTTCTAAATGACGAGACGTGAAAAACAAATCCAAACAACCCTACCGCAAATGTATAGAAGTGGGTTTCCCAGTAGGATAAACATTGAACCTATACCCTCAGTATGGGAATATATATTTATATATATATGTCTATATGGGGCTATATCGTACTTTTTCAAAAAATTCACCGATTCGCTCCGCAACACTTCCTATCCTGTTCTACAAAACGAGACCCCACAACCCTACCGCAAATGTATAAAAGTGCGTTTCCCAGGGGGACAAACATCGATCCTATACCCCCAGTATGGGACTATATGGGGCTATATCGTACTTTTTCAAAAAAATCACCGATTCGTGCCGGGACACTTCTTATCATGTTTGTCTTGACGAGACTAAGAAAACGAGACCCCACAACCTATACCGCAAATGTCGAGAAGTAGGTTTCCCAGGATGGTCCTATACCCCCCATACCCCATATATGCATTTTCACGTAATTTAGGATAAAGTCCGTGTTCCGTATTTTTTCAGGAAAAAAATTACATACACCCACCCTGAAACTAGGGGGAGATAACTCTATTGATAGGCAAGCCCCGTTAATCCCGGCGCCCTATATATCCCCCATACCCCATAAAGGCATTTTCCCGGATTTTTCGATAAAGTCCGTTTTCCGTTTTTTTTTCAGGAAAAATTTTGCATGCACCCACCCATGACTGGATGCCCCTTCACATAGGCTTCACTTTGATACCTCATAGAACTCCATCGGCCCATTAATGGCTCCCCTAGCTCCAAAACGGCTATTTTCATACCCTTGGGCCACCGGGCATGCGCAGAATGCCGCTATTTCAACCCCAAAGCCAGCCCATTAGATGCCCCTTCACATAAGCTTCACTTTGATACCTCACTCGACCCCATTGGACCATTAGGGGCTCCCCTAGCTCCAAAACGTCTATTTTCATACCCTTTGGCCAGTGCGCATGCGCAGAATGCCGATATTTCAATCCCACACCCAGCCCATTAGATGCCCCTTCACCTAAGCTTCACTTTGATACCTCACTCGACCCCATCGGACCATTTTATCTAGGGACTACTTTTTCTCCGCGGAAGCTTTTTTCCGCGACCGAATCACCGCCAGACATGACCGCATCACCGCGGATGAATACTCCGCCATTTTGTCCCACTCCCACATCAGCCGCCATTTTGAACCCATCCCACATCAGCCGCCATTTTGAACCCATCCCACATCAGCCGCCATTTTGAACCCATCCCACATCAGCCGCCATTTTGAACCCATCCCACATCAGCCGCCATTTTGAACCCATCCCACATCAGCCGCCATTTTGAACCCATCCCACATCAGCCGCCATTTTGAACCCATCCCACATCAGCCGCCATTTTGTCCCATCCCACATCAACCGCCATTTTGACCCCACTCCCACATTAACATGGTACAACACCTATAGATTATGTTTATTACTAGGACGTCAGCGAAATACTAGTACCCATCCTCCGTATGGCAGAACTGTACAACCCAGAACAAGTCAGGACATGCCTTGATCACGTGATCGTCATTGGGAAACCCCCACTGGGGAATCCCCCACTGGGAAACCCCGCCACACTTCCGCCACCGGAAGTGACGTCATCTGCGCGAAAACACCTGCGCACTCGTCAAAAGGGGGTCTGTAATACGCTTATACTATTACTTGCGTCAAATCTTACCATGTGCGTGTTGCGTTTATCGCGAGTTGTTGTGGCGCGTAATCGGCGTTCTTATCGATGCAAGATGGCGGCGATGTGGACAGTTTTACCCCCCTCGTCCGAGTTTAGATCTTTTGCCAAGCTAAAAACGGACAATCACTCATAAACAAGTACTTTTTGAGAGGTAAGTGGACATAGAATCGAATTATTTTATTGGTAATGGTCAATTGGTCGGGCAAATATTGCCCGTACGACATTTCCCCAACAACTCTATCTGGTGACTGGTTTACAACCGTAGCGTTGTTCTCACGTAGTATAGAACAAGGCTACACCGAAGCTAATATAAGATGTGATATATGTTACATTCTCATAAGCAAAAAATTGTAGACCTTTCTCTGGATTGCTAGATCAATTGGAATCAAGGCTATTAAACAACCTTGAAATTTGAACCAATGTAATTTCAGATATACGGGCGTATATTGAAGCCCCTTGGGCTCTTGTTTTCTTGTGGATTTTACTATGGAGTGTGGCATCTTGTTTTCTTCGTCTCGCGATGGAGAACCTGATGGGAGGGGTCTCGAGGTTATCCTCGGTTTGAACATATAAAATCCGGAAACACGGACTTTACCCCTAAAATCGGGAAAACACTTATCAACCAGGTCTAGATGGGCTAATATCGCTTCCCACCGGATCGGATAGGCAGGGTGGGTTAGTGTGTGTATGTAAAAGTAGGATTGCACATATAAAATGCGGAACACGGACTTCAACTCTAAAATAGAGAAAACTACTATCAACCAGGTCCAGTGGGTTAATATCGGTCCCCAGCGGACCAGGGCCTGCCAAGAGAGGTAGGGTGGGTTAGTTGTTGTATGTAAATGTTGGATTTGGTTTGAACATGTAACGGTTACCCGTTTGTGTAGAGAACAGTTTGAATCAGGACCGTGTACTGCGCTGGAATGTGAAAGAACGACCTTGACCCGTGTCGTCAACGTCGAGCAAGGCGGATCTCGGAAATGCATTCCCCTGTATTTCTCGCTTACCAGAGCGAGTTGGAAGCGGATATTTAACAATTACGTCAGTTATGAATTATGGTTTGTTCTTCCATAGCCAGATTTATTCAGCGAGGTCCATATAAACGGTTCGGGGAAGTGTGGTGTAAGTGACAATAAAGAGGGCGCTGGCATCGTCGACTTGTGCTACTTTTTATCTGCAGGAGAACGGTTCTGTTTCTACCTTTATTCACGGAAGAGCGGTAGCCCTATATAAGCTCGGACGAACGGAGAGAGCGGGTCAGACGAGAAATAGAGGGCTGGAGAAACACGTCCAGGTACAGCCTGTAACTTATTGATTTTTGGGTTGGGCGTAATTTACGGTTGGGCGTAAAAGGCAGTTGTTTCGGCCTGGGAATCTAAAAGATTATAAATCCTGTAGCTAGTGTAACCTGTGAAAACACGCCAATCCAATGAGAATTTGCGGCTCGCATTTTCGGTGTGGAAACGTGTTTGTGGTTATACTATATTTTAGGGAACACGTTACTGGCGTGTTGTATGTACATGTAGTTGGGGGAATTCTATAACACTGTAACGAGACATGCGTTTGCCTGTAGCACATTTAGGCAACTTGCATGGTCTAACTTCAGTATAAAATAGGGCTTTAGTGTCTATACCCGTAGGTTGATAATTTCGACAATATTGCTGTGCTATCTCGCTGCACTGAGACTTAAGCCACAATATTTGTTGATCTTCTTGACCGTGTAGCGGTGTATGACCATAGTCAGGAGATTCCCTCCCTCCCCAGAAATATACAACTGCACTAAATACAAGGATATATCGACCAAGTTTCCCCCTGCCATAATCCAACAACGTACCGTGGAGCCTGTTTATTCGTCGCCGACAGCCGGGCAACGCTTTACGGGACGGAAACGGTCGCAGTATTACGGCCGGCGGGCCGAGACGAGACACAGGCGGGCGGGCTATTTTCGTCGGGAAACATCGATAAACTGGGCCGGGCGCTTGGGAGCAGTGAAGGCCGCAAACAAATACACAGACAGCGTATAGCTGGCCATAGACAAGTTACAGATACAGCTTACAGATTCAACTGGAATGACATGTGTCTTTATCACACATACGAGCAGATAAAGACGCACAGATTATAAACAGTACAGTACAAGTCCAGACATACAGCTCACAAATTATACCGCAAAGACATCTACAGAACACAGATTCTACAAGAAGGAGACGTGTATTTATCACACGTTCAATACAGACATCTACAGAACACAGATCTTACAAGAGGGAGACGTGTATTTGTCACACGTTAAATAAAGAAACACAGAGCACAGGTTATACAGTCAAGAAAGTCACAGACCACAGATCCCACAGGGAGGATATGCGTATTTATCACGCATAAAGGCACGGTGCAGGTGGGCTCACTTTTACCGATGTAAAAGCGGTAACAAGATATACAGATTCCTGTAGGACACGTGTATTTATCACACGTTACAGAAGGCGAGCTTCCTTGTACCGATGTAAAAGTGGTAACAAAGTTTACAGACTGTACGGTCAAGCCCAGGGCACAGATTACAACGGCCGTTTACAGACCGTACGATGTTCCATCGGTACCAGATGAAATAGTAATAGCACATGATATACCCGAGTAATTGTCCTGACGGTCCATGAGAGTTGAGTGGGGCGTGATACTTACCTGAGAGATCGTCGTGTAGTCACAGGCGTGTCTATAGACGGGTCGCAGCAGCCGTAAGGGTTGAGACGCCGGGCTATACTTACCTGTGCAGGAAGCAGACTGGTGAGCTGACAAGTTACGGTCAAGCTCCGACGACTGGGGGGTGAAGTACACGCCGAGTTGCCACGTCTCTGGAGAGAGCGTCACTGCCGTGACGTTCCAACGCCTGAAGGTATCTGTATATTGGGGAGAACGTTACCGCCGTAACGTTCCAACGGGCCTTGACGTTTCAACGATTGAGCGACGTATCTGGAGAGAGCGTTATATCCTTAACGTTCCAACGACTGGGTGCCATCCCTGGAGAGAGCGTTATATCCATAACGTTCCAACGACGGAAGAGAAGGGCCAGCAGCCAGGCCGCCCTTATCCCCAGAAGAGAAGGGCCAGCAGCCAGGCCGCCCTTATCGCGCATTAAAGCACTATATTAACTATAAAGTTATATGCATACACTCTCATATATATATTATTACCATATAACATCAAGCTTAAACTGCACACATCCTCTTCTATTATCCACATATACACTAGGGATACGTTAACTCTATATGCACACACTCTCTCAGGGGCACGTATCCGTGAACCTTACGTGCACACACCAAGTGTATGTATCCGTGAACCTTATATGCACACCCCACGTATCCGTTAACTTGTGTGCACACATCCTCTTACATCACGTGTATATATCCATCAAGTTTATTTGCAAACACTCTCCTAGTGTCTGTACATATGTGTAAATATCTTAACGTTAAATCTCCTTAGACATTCTGTCTAAGCCACGCGGTTCTACGCTATTATTTGTAACCGCGTATACTACTTGTGCAGAATATACCATAATAGACCTTTACATTCGAGTCAGTCATCCTTGTAGGGTTGTGATCATCTCTTCGAGCCCCGGATCTCTACTAGTGAAGGGGTTAACGACGGTGACGGCCAGAATGCCAGTGGGCAATCCCGGTTATTGATTCGTTTTCTTCTAAACACTACGACTGGTCCTGCTCGTACACGTTACACGGAGAAAACTGGTGGCAGCGGTGGGATCTGGCTTGATCTACAACAGAAGAGAACAACCGACTACTAGAGATGACCGACAACGACATGCCGACAACGCCATTAACCATGAGTTCGTCAGCGACAACACCGAGACGTCCGGGCATGGCGGGTCTACGGGCTATCCTACAGGGGAGAGGGCTATCGAGGATACCTGTTCCAGCCACTTTGAGGCCGGTAGAAGCACCGTCCGAGCTGTCAACGCCCGCCATCGTCGAGACTGAGACTTCGTCGACTATCCGAGTGCTACTAGAGGGCCTCAAAAGCTTACAGGCAGAGATGCAGACGATGCGGGCGACCTTCAATCAGACGATGATGGGAGCCCCACCGCACACGTCCACACCCAGGGCGGAAGAGGGTACTACCAGAACCCCCATTGACCAGCCTGTACGGGAACAGACGATTTGCGACCGGGTCGCAGAGGGGCACCATTCAGCGGCTGATACCGGTGGGGGAGGCACAGTCACGACCATCCCTGTTTTCCGTAAGACGTTGGTTAAGGCTTCGCCCTACGATGGAAGTACGCCCTGGAGAGATCACCTGGTACATTTTGAGTATTGCGCCGCCTTAAACCAGTGGACGCTGGAAGAGAAGGGACAACACTTGGCCGTCTCCCTGCGAGGGCCAGCACAACAGGTCCTCTCTAGTCTGAAGATGAACCCAGGGGAGGCAAACTTCATCTGCCTACGTGATGCCTTGGAGAGACGCTTCGCTCCGCCTAACCAAACAGAGCTGTATAAGTCCAAGCTGAAGTCCAGGCGACGACAGACGGGAGAAGGTCTACCCGAACTAGGCCAAGCTCTGGTGAGACTCGGCCAGATGGCCTACCCCGACGCCGGTGATGAAGTCCAAGACAAGCTGGCCCGTGACCAATTCTTTGAAGCAATTGGAGAGGACTTACGGTTTAAAGTCTGGCAGTGCCGCCCGAAGTCCCTAGACGAGGCTGTGCATGACGCAGTGGAAATAGAGGCCTTCCAGGACGCCCAGCGGCGACGCCCTGACCCCGCGGCGAGATTCGCCGTTGGAGAAGATATATCCCTTGAACCCCCAGCTTATAAAGAGAGCGAGACAGCCCGTCTTCGAGCAGAGATTGCTATCCTGAGGGAAGAACTTGAGAGGCGCTTTCCAAGAGAGAGACGCTCAAGTTCAAGGCGGGGGCAGAGGACGAGACGACGACCACGCCGAAGACGCAGACGTCCATTTATGCAGTGTGGTCGTTCCTCCGAGACCAAAGCCGGAGAGACTGCGGCAGCGAGGGTTGTGACCGTATGTCCACCCAACGAGGACTTTGCGGCGGCCCAGGTTGCAGACCCCGAGTTACTTCCGGTGATTGAATGGGTGAAGGCTGGTACTAGACCTCGGTGGGACCTAGTCTGTCATCACAGTGGGGTAACAAAAGCGCTGTGGGGAGCATACGACGCCTTGTCCCTGGAAGGAGACCTCCTGGTGCGACGTTGGTATGACGTGCGAGGCCGGGAGAAGGCCAAGTTACTGATAGTCCCGAGGGCCCTGCAAAAGAGGATACTTAATGAATGTCATGACAGCCCGACTGGAGGACACTTGAGGGTGTTTAAAACGTTGAGGAAGGTGCGACAAGCATACGCCTGGGTTGGCCTGCAGCGTGACGTTCGACAGTGGTGCCGGAGCTGCGACACGTGCAGTCGGAGGAAGCAGGCCGGGAAGAAACCCCGGGGACAGCACCGCCGGAGTGACGACGGGAGGCGACAGGTCGTCCATGTTGACCGGGTCAAACCATGTTATCCGCGGCTGGACGTGGAGGGTGACGATACACCGTCGGAGAGCGACAGTGACGACGGCGGCGACCAGCAGGGGCCGGAACCGGCTCACGCGGAGCCTTACGCCGTGACCCACCCGGTAGGCGTGCAGCCACCCATAGGCCAGCCCCAGACGAGCCGGAGTGGACGCGTCATCCGGCCACCGGCCTGGCAGGACGAATTCGAGTTGGAACCGCGTGGGACGCCGGATAGCGAGGTGGAGGACGAACGCGAGGAAGTGGCCGAGGGTGAGGCAGCCCCCACGCACGCGAGTGGTGAAGCCTCGCAGGTTGCACGACTACGTGCTGACGTCCCAGTCCGTGTACCGTAGGAGGGGGGAAGCCCGACCCCTCCAACTGAGCAGGCAGCCCAGTGGACCTAATGTCGTGGGGCGGCTCTGCTAGCCGTCCAGGTAATTCTGTGAAGGAAATCCGTGGACCTAATGTCGTGGTGGCCCGGCCAGACCGCCGGAGGGCGGCCACCTAGTGATTTCGCCGGCCCTGATGGCCCGTGATTGGCGAACAGTTTTGTTTTAGTTGATTCGAACTGTACAACTGAAACCGTAACGGCACCCTGGACGGAGAGACCCGTACGGCCATGACGGGGACGTCATGATTTAGAAAGGCGGGGGCAGTGTAACGGTTACCCGTTTGTGTAGAGAACAGTTTGAATCAGGACCGTGTACTGCGCTGGAATGTGAAAGAACGACCTTGACCCGTGTCGTCAACGTCGAGCAAGGCGGATCTCGGAAATGCATTCCCCTGTATTTCTCGCTTACCAGAGCGAGTTGGAAGCGGATATTTAACAATTACGTCAGTTATGAATTATGGTTTGTTCTTCCATAGCCAGATTTATTCAGCGAGGTCCATATAAACGGTTCGGGGAAGTGTGGTGTAAGTGACAATAAAGAGGGCGCTGGCATCGTCGACTTGTGCTACTTTTTATCTGCAGGAGAACGGTTCTGTTTCTACCTTTATTCACGGAAGAGCGGTAGCCCTATATAAGCTCGGACGAACGGAGAGAGCGGGGTCAGACGAGAAATAGAGGGCTGGAGAAACACGTCCAGGTACAGCCTGTAACTTATTGATTTTTGGCACAATTTACGGTTGGGCGTAAAAGGCAGTTGTTTCGGCCTGGGAATCTAAAAGATTATAAATCCTGTAGCTAGTGTAACCTGTGAAAACACGCCAATCCAATGAGAATTTGCGGCTCGCATTTTCGGTGTGGAAACGTGTTTGTGGTTATACTATATTTTAGGGAACACGTTACTGGCGTGTTGTATGTACATGTAGTTGGGGGAATTCTATAACACTGTAACGAGACATGCGTTTGCCTGTAGTACATTTAGGCAACTTGCATGGTCTAACTTCAGTATAAAATAGGGCTTTAGTGTCTATACCCGTAGGTTGATAATTTCGACAATATTGCTGTGCTATCTCGCTGCACTGAGACTTAAGCCACAATATTTGTTGATCTTCTTGACCGTGTAGCGGTGTATGACCATAGTCAGGAGATTCCCTCCCTCCCCAGAAATATACAACTGCACTAAATACAAGGATATATCGACCAAGTTTCCCCCTGCCATAATCCTACAACGTACCGTGGAGCCTGTTTATTCGTCGCCGACAGCCGGGCAACGCTTTACGGGACGGAAACGGTCGCAGTATTACGGCCGGCGGGCCGAGACGAGACACAGGCGGGCGGGCTATTTTCGTCGGGAAACATCGATAAACTGGGCCGGGCGCTTGGGAGCAGTGAAGGCCGCAAACAGTTACACAGACGGCGTATAGCTGGCCATAGACAAGTTACAGATACAGCTTACAGATTCAACTGGAATGACATGTGTCTTTATCACACATACGAGCAGATAAAGACGCACAGATTATAAACAGTACAGTACAAGTCCAGACATACAGCTCACAAATTATACCGCAAAGACATCTACAGAACACAGATTCTACAAGAAGGAGACGTGTATTTATCACACGTTCAATACAGACATCTACAGAACACAGATCTTACAAGAGGGAGACGTGTATTTGTCACACGTTAAATAAAGAAACACAGAGCACAGGTTATACAGTCAAGAAAGTCACAGACCACAGATCCCACAGGGAGGATATGCGTATTTATCACGCATAAAGGCACGGTGCAGGTGGGCTCACTTTTACCGATGTAAAAGCGGTAACAAGATATACAGATTCCTGTAGGACACGTGTATTTATCACACGTTACAGAAGGCGAGCTTCCTTGTACCGATGTAAAAGTGGTAACAAAGTTTACAGACTGTACGGTCAAGCCCAGGGCACAGATTACAACGGCCGTTTACAGACCGTACGATGTTCCATCGGTACCAGATGAAATAGTAATAGCACATGATATACCCGAGTAATTGTCCTGACGGTCCATGAGAGTTGAGTGGGGCGTGATACTTACCTGAGAGATCGTCGTGTAGTCACAGGCGTGTCTATAGACGGGTCGCAGCAGCCGTAAGGGTTGAGACGCCGGGCTATACTTACCTGTGCAGGAAGCAGACTGGTGAGCTGACAAGTTACGGTCAAGCTCCGACGACTGGGGGGTGAAGTACACGCCGAGTTGCCACGTCTCTGGAGAGAGCGTCACTGCCGTGACGTTCCAACGCCTGAGGGTATCTGTATATTGGGGAGAACGTTACCGCCGTAACGTTCCAACGGGCCTTGACGTTTCAACGACTGGGCGACGTATCTGGAGAGAGCGTTATATCCTTAACGTTCCAACGACTGGGTGCCATCCCTGGAGAGAGCGTTATATCCATAACGTTCCAACGACGGAAGAGAAGGGCCAGCAGCCAGGCCGCCCTTATCCCCCAGAAGAGAAGGGCCAGCAGCCAGGCCGCCCTTATCGCGCATTAAAGCACTATATTAACTATAAAGTTATATGCATACACTCTCATATATATATTATTACCATATAACATCAAGCTTAAACTGCACACATCCTCTTCTATTATCCACATATACACTAGGGATACGTTAACTCTATATGCACACACTCTCTCAGGGGCACGTATCCGTGAACCTTACGTGCACACACCAAGTGTATGTATCCGTGAACCTTATATGCACACCCCACGTATCCGTTAACTTGTGTGCACACATCCTCTTACATCACGTGTATATATCCATCAAGTTTATTTGCAAACACTCTCCTAGTGTCTGTACATATGTGTAAATATCTTAACGTTACATCTCCTTAGACATTCTGTCTAAGCCACGCGGTTCTACGCTATTATTTGTAACCGCGTATACTACTTGTGCAGAATATACCATAATAGACCTTTACATTCGAGTCAGTCATCCTTGTAGGGTTGTGATCATCTCTTCGAGCCCCGGATCTCTACTAGTGAAGGGGTTAACGACGGTGACGGCCAGAATGCCAGTGGGCAATCCCGGTTATTGATTCGTTTTCTTCTAAACACTACGACTGGTCCTGCTCGTACACGTTACAAACATGTAAAAAGCGGAGCACGGCATTTACAACTAAGCCATGGGGAATCATCCAGGGAAGTCGGTATGGTGGTATCTGCAAAGTTGCATGTAAAATTAGGATTTGTCCCGAAAATATAAAAAGCGGTACCCGCACTTTACACATAAATCATGGATGTTTTGGATTTCATTTTTGGTACGAATGGGGCGTGGGAGGGGTCAAAGTGAAGCCCTCGGGGTTAGATCACGACTTCAGGGATATCTACGTCATCTGTGACGTACATGTAGTAGCCAAAGTGGGCATTTTGTGGGGTGTGAAGGAAGGTGTTTGAGGTAGAGATGGACCGTCCGTGATCCGAATGGACCGTGTGGGGTGTCGTCTTGTAGCTCTCTGCATATAGACGACGAATGTTATGGGTTTCGTTGGAAGTTGCATCGTGTTACGGTTGCACAGTTGGGCAGTAATAACGAAAGATGCAATTTTGGACGTGGGAAATGACATGTTTGAGCAATCAAGGGACCCATCTTTGGTCCAAATGGACCGGTTGGGGTATCCTAGTGAAGCTTTCTTGGGGGTAGAGTCAGACTGGCGTGTTTTTTATTGGGAGTCGCGCCAATCGGCGCATGGAGAGTTTGGGTGTAGTAAGTAAAGTGGTCATTCTGGATATGCGCTGGGGTATATTTGAGCGATTGAGGGACCATTCTTGGTCCGAATGCGTCGTGTGAGGTGTCAAAGTGAAGCCCTCAATGTGTAGATCACGACTTGAGAGATGTGCACGTCATCTGTGACGTCATCGGCGACGTCATCAGCCAAAGTGGTCGTTTTGGAAGGTGTGAAGGAAAGTGTTGGGGGAAGAGATGGACCATCCGTGGGCCGAATGGGCCGTGTGGGATGTTATCTTTGTAGCTCTCTGTGTAGACGACGAATGGAATGGTTTCTGTTGGACGTCGCATCGTGCTACTTATGTGCAGTTGGGTAGTAGTAACGGAAGATGTCATTTAGGGCGTGCGTGGGAGTGTTCCGTTCCACAATAACTCAACAACTGCGTCTGAGTTATTGAGGGGCCACTATTGGTCCGGCTGGGTCGTGGGAGGTGTCATAGTGAAGCACTCGTAGAGTAAACTCCGGCTGGATGGGTGTGTGGTGAAAGTAAGACTATGGCCCGCAGGCGCAGACAGAAAATTGTGGGGAATCGTGTTTATCGGTCACTTTTCAAATTTCGAATGAAAATATACTTCTTTTCTGAATAGTCTATTCATTCAAATTTCGAAGGCGTATTCATATTATATTTTCACATTTTGCACACACTGACATCATTTTCTTGGCCAGGTATTTGTGGAATCATTTGAACTTTCTCCGTTCATTGTTGAGAATTCAGTTTTAATGTTGCTATCACCGAAGTGAGAATGCAAATGTACTGATAGCAACTTACAAATAACATGGGATGCTGTCAAGAAATAACTCTTCACGCTCAGGGTATGTCCGCACTATACCTTATACAGGAAAGTTGAGGTAAAGCAAGAAAAGCACTCAGAAGAATTACAAGCAATTCCGTTGGACTCGTTATTTAAAGTTGACGTGGAAAACGATTTGTAACTGACGGATATCTGGTGAAGAACATTCTCACGCCAGGTTCAACATCGACATGTTAGCAGAGTGTTCAACATCGACATGTTAGCAGAGTGTCGAACAGAAATCTCTATGTTCTCAAAAGTGGCGAATATCAAGCCATTGTTCAACCATTAAAAAGAACAATGGTTTAGTTATTACAGCGTCCTATGAAGAATAATCGGCTTACCACCGTGAAGTCCAAGCCGACAGAGTCATCTGGCGCGATCAGACTTGCCTTTGTGACTTGACCTATTCTGTTTGTGACATACATTACTACTTGTAACATGACTATTCAGCTCCTTCTTAATGCCTATGATATAGGAGGTTTCCACCGCGGTTTAATTTTTTCCACCGCGGTATAAATTTTTCCACCGAGGTGTAAATGGTTCCCACTGCGGTGTAAAATGTTTCCAAGAATTTTGTTTGGTTTTATTTGAAAACAATTATAAATTACAACACATATAAGGGAAGTGGGAAGAGGTGCCGACATACTGACAGAGCCACAGGACTTCACAGTATAGTCTTCCGGTTAACCTATTCTAAAGCACATACCAAGAATCTAACGATTCGTGATATGTGTTGTATCTCAGGTTCGCTTTTATTGTACCTGTCCATGTGGCAACTTGGATGATATGACCACACGGTCCCTAGCATCGGCATAAGCGGTATTAGATACAAATCTAGAGAGCTATGATGGCAATACTCTGACAACTCGTATATTGGTAATTGGTGAGCTGTTTCGCTGTGACAACTCGTGCACTGAAGCTTTTATGACATTTATGGCGACGTTGCTAGGAATGAGAGACATCTAAAGAAATTATGTGATAAATTATAATCTATTTGTAGAAAATAGGCGAAAAATGGAGAAATCCACAAGCAAATTAGAAAAATTCATGAAAAAAGTAAAAAAAAAAACAATTAATAATTTGAATGTCCCCTACGGGCCACCGTAACAAGCAGGCATCAAACATATAACATATACGGCGATTGGATTTCCAGATGCCGTAACGTTGTGTACCAGTTTGTGATCGAAAACTAGAACATTAGATTTCCGTATGAGTTAGGATATCCATAAAACTGAAGATACTGAATTTTGATTGAAATTGTGGGTTTCGGGTCGCTCCCCATTCGCGTTCCATCAACACAATGCTTTATTTATACTCCTGTTTTTACCCCTCGGCCATTTTGGCCTCGGGGTATTGTCGTCACCATGTACGTTCATCCGTACGTCTGTTACCACATTTCAGGCAAAACGCTCGAGACACAACCACCAAATTTTAAACACTTATTTATCTAGTGCTAAATCAGACGCCTATCGAAATTGGCTTCCCTCGGCCCATATTTTACAGAGTTATGTCCCTTTACATATATATTAATTTCTACTTCTGTCCTATATGCTTGAATGTAACCAACTATATCTGCAGGACTTTGTTCAATGTAGCTACTATATTTTGAAAACTTATTTATATTGCTGTATTCTAGAAGCCAACAACAAATTACTCGAGTCTGCTCTTATTTTACTAAATTATGCCCCTTTTCGAGTGCAGTTATCTCTGATTGTGTGATATATGCTTGAATGTAACCAGTTATATATAATTAACTGGTTCAGCTACCAATTATTAGGAAACTTTTTTATCCAGTTGTAGTCTAGATACATACAAAAAAAAATTAGTTGTCTCGGCCCGTATTTTATGGAGTTATGCCCCTTTCGGATGTAGTAATCTCCAATTTTGTGATCTGTAGTTCAATGTACAAGTTTACCTGAAGATCAGTGTTCGGTACAGGTGCTAAATTTTGGAAACTTATTTATCTACTTGTATTCTTGCCCCTCGCCCATTTTGGCCTCGGGGTATTGTCGTCGCCATGTAGGTCCGACCGTTACCGCATTTTAGGCTAAACCGCTGGAGACACAACCACCAAATTTTTAACACTTGTTTATGCCTATCGAAATTGGCTCCCCTCGGCCCATATTTTACAGAATTATGACCCTTTACAGATATAGTCCGGTAGCCACTTGCGAGAACATGTCATTCCATAGCACCCCCCGCGTAGATTTTGTTTGACTTCTTTTTCTGGAAGATCAACATCTCGCGGTCAATTAAATACCTGATGTAGATATCTACGGTGGTGCCAACGATGCTACATGCAATTGTTTGATGCTCACTGGTTTTGAAAAATTTGAAACCGAAATGGGGGTAGGGGTAATTCACCCCTCATATTTTTATTACCCCTGCGCTTCACGATCTGAAACTTACACAAATTCACCTCCGAATAATGACCTTTCAGCTAAAATAATGAGATTTTCTCTAGCTAATTTGAGCACATCATAGTGACGTCATGAGCTCGAGGAGGCTTTCTCTTATGATTTTTCGGGAATATTTTCTCCGATTTTCTCTGTTTCTTTCACAGTAATACATTCCTGATGGTATTTGACATATAATCTTGAAAGATATATGTCTCCTGTTTAATTCTGGACCAGAAACGTCTTTCTACTAAGTCTCGTTTGACCTCAGCATGGATTCATATAGATGTTCTCCGGTCATGACACTATTGAAACCGAATGGGGGTAGGGGTGATTACCGTCCCATATTTTCTTTAGTTCGCGGTTTATCATACTGAATTCCTTCACGCATTGCTTTTGGATATTGGCCTGAAAGGTAGAGTAATCAGACTTCCCGTAACTGCTTTAGTTTCGTCACTATGACGTCATAAATATAGAAATTGTATTTTTCCTTTACTTGTGCCTGATTATCGCGCCTTCTTCTGTTTTTTTCTTTCTTTATTTCTAGAAAATGTTCCGATTATATCTGGATAGTGTATCAAATGGTTTCATTTGAACCAAGCGTCGTACAGAAGTAAATTAACATGATTTTGTGGGTGACAAACTAATAATCTGGCCTGAAATAAGACAGAAGAACAAAATCTGATTGAGAGTGCCCCACAAAAATCTGGATTAGTTGGAATTTCTCATGTCAAACTCAACGTTACTTTGTGAACACTTGCTATATAATGATTTCTGCATGGGTATACACAACTTTGATACAATCACAGCAAGGGGTTGTGAGGAAACATAAACTGTAATGAATAAGAAACGATTTTATTGCTGGAGATTGTCTGTTTGCTCAATATTGTTTGCAATGAAGTATCGGTAGAATCCAAATGGCGGCCGTGCATGTTGGTATGGTCTGATATCTAGGTAAAGCGCGGCAGAGATATTTAGGCTACTTTCGAGAATCGACCGCATTCACGGGTCTGAATGTGAGGTGCCGAAGGAAGCTTTCCTGTAGAGTAAATATGCTTGCTCTTTAGTTGCCAGACGTCGTCAATTTTCCCCACCTTTCTGCACATCGCTCCAGTTTATTACCTGTATATGGTAGGTTTCTGCTGGTGAACTGTTAGTCTCCGAGGCCCGTCCTCTCGACAAGTATGTGTAGGTTTATTGTTTTGGTGGGAAATTTAAGCCGTACGACGTCAGGTTAGTTACAGGTTAGTTTTTCAGGGTATTGTTGCATTCACCAGGTTTACCCCATGTTGATACGTTTACTCCATCAGACGTCCACGATGTGCATTCATTAGCATCAGATGAGTTATTTGTTTGAGCTGATCTGTCATCACAGCACCCGAGCTAGCGTATCTAATTCCGCTTAAGCCGGTTCTAAGGGTCGTGTGGATACTTCATAGTCTTCAAATGAACATCTGCAGTAACATCGCGGCTGAGATACTAAGGCTACGTCTGAGAGTCCACTGTATTCTCGGGTCTGAGGTCTGAATCTGAGGTGCCGAGAAAAGCCTGTGGTTGAGTTATATGGTTGCCCTTTAGTCACCATACGTCAGTTTGTCCCACAATTTATAACGTCTGAGGCTGTTCAATCTCATTAAAATTAAATCATATCTCCTTCCCTATTTGGATATGTCGCTTGAAGGATCTAACAGGCTTGCAGTAACTCGAGTGTCAGCCAATCCTGGGAACGCTTCATAATGCTTGGAAGGGAACATTAATGATAGAGAATTTTTGGTTGGTTCAGTCGACTTAGACATGTCTTTTCATGTTTCCGCGGTCTCGACATTGTGGCACCATTATACGAGGTAGATATATGGACTGGTCTTTGGTGTAAACATTAGGGTAAACGGACAAGGTTACCATACCCCCCCCCCCCCCCCCCGACTGCAAGCGGATTAGTCCAGATGCGACCATGATGTCATAATGCGATCAAATATTCATGGTTTGGGCGCTCAGAACACCAAATTCAATTGAAATACTTAAGATTCTATATAGCGACATGTACGATTGTAGAGCATTGATAGGATATTAATTTATTAAGATTGGGGCTTGTTTGGATATCATAGTTTCACATAGTGTTCAAATGAACATCACATTCATAGCGTGATATTCTGGACACGACGTGGAATTCATTTGGATAAAGAATAATGATCAGTGATTAAGAGTTTATGTATAGAACATATTTATGTCTTGCTGACATCGTTGAAAACTGTGTTTTTCTTGTATTTATTTCATACACATTGGAGTTGGAGCTAACTCTCATACGAAATAGATGTTGCGATTATTGAAGCGGAATTTCTTTATGGGCGGCGGCTGATTACTGAATCTTGATATCGGATCTGACACTTGCTGATGATATATCTATTGTATTGACAAATTCATATATATTGGATATTCCTGTTCGAAATTGTTTTTCAATTACCTTTTGTACAAAAGGAAGGCATTCGAATGTTTGTTTTCCTTGCTCAATATCAATAAGCATCACAGTGTAATAGAATGTTCCCATAATGTATATCTAGCTTCAATAATGGAACCAAAGAAACTGACAAGTATCCATTTTCGAATGAGATATATTTATCGAATTAATATGAACTGAGGTACATATTTTCAATATCCACCATCCACATTAGCTTTGATGCGGATGTTATACGAATTAGATCTTTGGATTATACACGCGAAAATTCTTTAACATATTACGGATAAATATTGAATGAGGAACATCGACGCCTGTATTGAAAAGTTGGATGTATCTCCATCGAAGCGTCAGTTCCATAACAATAAAGCAGATGCTATCCATAAAATAGAATATAGTGTTATACAATATCCATATTCGAATTCCACCGAGGACTTTCAGGATATGAAAATATCCCCGCTCACAGCTGGGCTATCAGTGCCCAGGGTAAAAGGAACTGAGGGCGCTCTCGTGTCCAGACACATGTAGGCACCGTCGTGATATGGCTGAAAAATTGTTGAAAACGACGTTAAATCCTACTCACTCACTCACTACAATATCCATAGGCGGGTGTCTCGATGGGCACGGGTTTCTGTTGCCTCAATGCATTTTGCCTCACTGCATGCATCATGATTGAAAATAGTTTGTAGATACAATGAATAAATATTGATAGTGTCTGCCTTTCGTTTTCTCTCAATACATTCTCATCTAAATTCATTTATTTCATTTCATGTAACTTTCATTCAATTCATCTAGCTAATTAACTGGTTTTCTCTACTTAAGTATTGAAACATTGGTGAGACCTAAACCCATAATGTGAAGATAAACATATCATGACGAAAGACGACGTCATCATGGTAGATTGTGAAAGTCTGATTGTCTCGTTCATATTACCAGAAACTTTGAATCCATCTTCTTTCTAGATGTCCATATTTTCGACATGACTGATGAAGTTAACAAATGCAAGCGGCAACTTTATATAAACCCGTTCTTGGTTAATAATTGACCACTAGCTAGATTAACAAATGCGAGATTGACCACTAGCAGGTAGATAATAATCCTTAACCTAAGTCGAGCAGAGTGAAACATATTAAACACATGCAACACTTAAACGCAGCATTAAAAGGGTGGTGAAAAACGATGCCGTCGTACTGACAAGTCATATTACCCCACAGACAAATATAGTGACTGCATATTTCTTTAAACATCATAAGAACCAAAAGTGACCCCTGAGAAGATTTTTATCCCAGCAACGCTTTTGTTGAGACTGTTCATGTGGACATATTGAAATGACATGACTACATGGTCCCTAACACTGACTTCATCGATATCAGATACAAATATTTCTGTGCGACGATGTTATAGCCCTGTAACACTGACTATGCTATAAAGAATATACACTAGAGTTCGAAATAGAGACTTCATTTCAGAAGTATTGGAAGTTTGATTACTTGTTTTGCTCAACTAGTATCCAAACGCAAAGTGTTAAAAACTTGAGCTCTCTGAACCCAAGTGTGAATAACATATCGAAACGTAATCATCCCTACCCCCATTCCTTGTTTTTTTGTTACTCAGAGAGCATTGCAGAAGGCATCATGCCACCTTTCTCATCACCATAGACGTCAACACCCGGTTCCAAACAAATACGTCATGCTATCATGGTCTTAAATACACACATCAAGAAAAAGTAACAATATACCCTTGGGAAATTACAACAACAAATCCAGAGAAAAAATACTTCGACGATGATAATAACGACATAGTGACACCAACATTGAAGATAATCGGAATCGGATAGCTTTATCCGAATGATCCGTTCACAGACTCAATATGTGGTAAATTTTATGGAGTTAGGATTGTGGAACAATAAAATATTAGAACGTAATCACCCCTACCCCTAATTCGGCTTCATATTTCTCATGCTCTGGTGCCGTTAAACATGGCTATGCCGCATCCCTGAAGTGCATATTAGATGGCTACACCAGGTCTAGAATTAACTGAGAGACAATTATCTTTCACAAATATAAATCAGGCTGAATGCAAAAAGAGTTTCTGCAACTGTAAAACAAAAAATCAAGTCTCATTTCTAAAAAAAATCGAGAAAAAATGTACCGTCCAAGTTATGACGTCATCATGACGTCAAGAACGTACAAGGCGTAACTTGAATTACTTTATCTAATAGAACATTATTCTAAGGTCAGGTATGGGAAGTTACAGAGAGTTTAGTGCAAGAATAAAAAAGTTATACGTTCATAAATACCCCTACCCCCATCTTAGAGTTAATTTTGTCTTGTTCAGACAGCGGCAAAAAAATGCATGCTGTGAACTTAGGCACCACCGTAGATGCCTACATCAGGTCTAGAACTGACCAGCAGATGATACTCGTTCATAAACAGTGGTCAAACTAAATCTACGCGGGGGGTGCTACGAAAACCTTATTTAGACCCCTTTTTGCGATTTGGCTACCGGACTAATATATTAATTTCTGTTTCTGTCCTATATGCTTGAATGTAACCAACTATATCTGCAGAACTGTAATACTTAGCATGCTTACACAGCAAAAATAGCATTAGTACTGTTTCAGTACATTTCTATCAAATATATATATACTGAGATATTACAGTACAGATTCAGTACTGAAATCGAACAGTACAGTAACAGTACTGAAATAGTACAGTACTGATATTTTTCAGCACTTTATCAGTACTGTAATATTTCAGTACTGTATCAGTACTGTAAAATTTCAATACTGAAACAGTACTTAAATATTAAAGTACTGTTTCAGTACTGAAATTATTCAGCACTTTTTCAGTACTGTATTATTTCAGTATTGTATCGGTACTGTACAATTTCAGTACTGTAACAGTACTGAAATATTACAGTAGTAAAACAGTAATGACACAGTGATGAAATTGTTCAATGCTATATCATATCGTGTTTCCCATGAGTGTTTTCCGAATGGAGTTTCCGAATGGAGAAACAACTTTGCATCATGAGATATGTTTCAATTTTAGAACATTTGATTGGTCAATTCAAATTTTAAATGGAATCTGTCATATCCATGGTCTGTTTTAAGGAAAATGGAAGAAAAGTCAACCAATCACAGAGTTTTTGTGAATGTTCATTGCCTCAGAAATCATTCAATTATCATATTTTCTAGTCAAGAATAGCAGCGTGATTCAGATGGATTTCATCCGTTGTTTACAAATGGATAACAAAATAAAATGACATGAGACATTGTGTTGTCGATCTTTGAGATGTCACAGTAACATCAACGCTCACTCTGAACTTGAAATTCACGAAAGCTAGGGATGTGTGGGATGACCTTCCATCTTCGGGTGACATGTAAGAATGAATCGAGGCCACTTCCTGATGACCTGATGTAACATTATTGTGCACATGTGCAAGATGTCTACACCTTTCCCTTGGACAGTTTTGAACGGCAATGATCTGATTGGGTAGTGCAAAATGGGTAGTGTACTAGTCTCATCACACTTTACTGTACGAGTCTAAAAGATTCAAGTAGTCCATATCAACTGTTTCGTTTTATACCACTTTATTGTATTCACTGTCCATTGAATTTACATGCTGATACTTGCAAAATCATACATAATTCAATTCATTCGAATGGATGTCTTAACCAATCAATCGTTAAAAGAGTACGTTCCATCACAGTACTACACGACCTGGTAGATATATCAACTGATAATAGAAAGAGAACCAAGTACAACTGATACTAGGAAGAGAACCAAGTACAATGTTTCCAAGATGATTGGAATGATCCGTCCTTGGCAGCCATGATCATGATGAACTGGAGAGCATATATAATTAATGTACAATAACCAGTGATAATGATAGTAATATTTGTTGTGGAGATAAAGATGTCCAAGTTTATCAATGTGCACAAGTGTTTTATATGCACTATAGTCTATAGATATCTCAATTGCTTCCCATGATTCTTTCCTGAGCAGAGAGGATTGGTCAGCACTGTTGAAGGAGCATGAGGACTTTTATGTTCTGATTTAATCACATTGCCTGGTATTACTATCTGAAAGACAAAAGAAATTATGAAACTGTTACGCTAGTAACATAAGACCAGTTCGGCTTTATTTATGCTACATAAGTTGGTTCTTTCAAAAATACTGATGATGAAATGCTGAAAAAAATGAATCTAGGGGCACAATAAATTATTACATATATGCAAAATATTTAGATTTTTTACCACCCCCCTCCCCCAACCTTCCCCTACAACTAAAAATCTAAAGTTTGTTTTAGCCACCCCCTCCCCTTCTGTACATAACACTTCAATGCCCCCTCATTGGGAGTTTATACTCATGTTTAACATATAATATATTTCCAGTCAACTTCCAAAAAGACTCGGAAACAAATAAATGAAATCCTGCAGGACAATGTATAATATGTCAGAAGTAGTGGGGAAATGAGTACTTTGAGCCACAGGAGCAGGGAACAGGTTTAGATAGGAGGGAGATTTAAAGGAGGAAGAGGCGGGTCAGAGGACGTCGAGGAACAGACTCGGTCAGATGAGGAGGAGAGAAGGTTAGGGCCAGAGGAGGAGAAGGAAAGGGCAGCATCAGAGGTGTAGGAAAGAGCAGGTTCAGAGGAGGAGAATAGGGTAGGGTCAGAGGAGGAGGCAGGGGTAGAATTTCGATGCGAATCTGGAAATCGATTCGCGTAACGATTCGCCTGAAATGGAACTTGTGCAAAGCTTAGCTTAATCAGTGTGTTATTCATTCAGAGAGAATTATTCAATATTTCACGGAAGTTCAAGTCAAATAGCTGACCTGTAATCAGAAAACTCCGAGATATCCTTTCATCTTGCTGCACGTAAACAAATGGACAATGGCGGTCTTCACATGTTTGATGACGTAATACGCTAACTAAACGTCGGAAACCTTTGCTTGATTATTTTTTGGGAGCATCGAATACTCTCTGTAATGGTTTCCGACTGGCGCCAAATGGTTCGAGTGTATTCTCCTTCGCTCGGCTTCTGGTGCAAAGCCACCCACGTTAAACCCAACAGGCGAAAACAGTCTATATGAAGGAATTGAATGCTAACACGCCGTCTTCGAGACGGAAAGTACACGAGGGTGAAAATGAAACCTGGGACATTTTGGATATCATTTAGCAGATGAATTTGATTTGGTTTGATTCATAATTAGAATGACAAACAATTTTCCCTAAGACAGAACATCGGGCAAAGTAGAACAAGCGGTAGGGAATTTATGAAAATAAAAATGGATCGTTTCTTCATAGACATTGCCTGCATGAGACCTGTCATGAACAACAACAACGCGGTCTACCACTTTACGTGTATTTGAGGTAAAGATTTTAACTTTAACGGCATTGCAGTTCTGTGACTTGAACTTCTGTTGGTAATTTTTATCTTTCACTGTAAAAACCATCATCGTATGAAATGAAAATATGTGGAACAAAAATATGTGGAATTTCCATATCTTTTTTTAATGTTGTTACGTATCTGATATAAATCCATGGCAAACTGTTAGGCCTAGTCTTTATATAAAGGTTCAGTAATAATACTTGTTTGTTTTACTGAAATTAGGCAGTTTTTTTTTGTTTTTTTGCAATGCAGACAATTCCAATTTTTTTTCTTCAAATGCTATACAAAGATACAAAAGAAATAAAACTCAGGGTATATATACTTACTACTTAGCAAATACGTTTAGGCTGCATGAATACTGCTCATCAATGGAGATAACCAATCACTCGTCTGAACTAATTTAAGCCATGCTAGGTGTGCTAACCACCCTCCTGAGAATAAATAAGGCGATTTCAATTTTTCCCATTGAGAAGTTTACATCTAGCTGACAGAAACCAACACTGGTGAAAATGGCAACTGGTCACGAAATGCTGGGTGCGGGAAATTTGGATTCTCACAAACTGTGCCACTGGGAATCCAAAGTCCGCCAATTTGGATTCTTTGGATTCCCGCAAACTAAGCCACTGAGAATCCAATTGGATTCTCGCAAAATTTTGGGAAATCCTACCCCTGGGAGGAAAGGGCAGGGTAAGGCCAAACAGAAATATATGTCTGTTTCTGGTTACCCGACCGTGTCTAAATAAATCGTGCGAGTCTAAAAAAAATTCAGCAAATTCCTACGAAATCATGACCAAGACCCCATTTTATGACGATAAAACAACATGAATTCCAGGCAAGCACCTGAAAGGTGCATGGACCTCTCAGCCCGATTTTTTAGATAAGTAGGACACGGTTTGTGTGATTTATGTACGATACCATTATATATAATAAACTTTGCATAAAATGTTTTCACGCGAGCTG